>CM046874.1:206642275-206923545 GCA_025667525.1 Glebionis coronaria | reverse complement strand
TTATAGTCACTCACGCATACATACTATACATTGTTTCCTAGTCTAGTCCTTGCGTGAGTGACTACGATAACTAATGCGAATCCTTAAATGTCGTCACATAAAGTGAATTTCCAACATGCTTTTACGACGTTTTTGATCGAGATGAAAAATGCTCCCGCTACGGTGAAAGCAGTTGAGGCTTCGTGTAAGTTTTGCGGTGGACCATGCAACTATTACGAGTGTGCGGCTATGGATGGCCAAACGTCGAGTGTGTCACACCCCACCATGGCGGAATATGGGGCGCGACGTATGGATATCATCACAACATGGCGTGTCTATAGAGATAACTATATGAAATAAGAAATGTCATAAAATGGTAACACAAAAGTCATGACAATATCTCATCAAATGCAGGAGTCTAGGTAAGTAGGTAATAGTCCTACCACTTACCCAAAATAAACAATAAACATAAACCAAACAAACATATAGGTGCCAACATGTATCACTTATAAAAAAAACATAAAGGTAAACTAAGAAGGAACAGGGATCTCCTTCTATATGCAATCCTAAGGCATCCAAGTCTAGCCACTTCTATCCTCAAGCTTAAACACATTCACACCTGAAAGACACTAAAACACGTCAACATATAGTTGGTGAGAGTCATAGGTTTAGACTCCAACGTTAAATCAGTTACAAGCTGTGAATAACAACCATCAACACAATAACATATGGACAATGCGCTACAATTATGTATTAACAACTAGCATTCAAGATCAATCATTCCAAACCAAAATCCAAGGCTCCTACCTTGCCAAATAACATGGTACCATAGATGATCACACTATGTACCTATCCCAAGGCCACTACCTTGTCAAACCACAAGGCCACTACCTTGTCAAACCACAAGGCCACTACCTTGTCAAACCACAAGGCCACTACCTTGTCAAACCACAATAACTGAGACGGCACGTGTCCCCCGATCCAAATCATACACAATCAAAAATCACATAGCAGTTAATCACATAATGTACACACAAGTCCATCTCAAATTACAAACATATTCACAGCATCAATTTAGAAAATAACTCAATACAGTGTCTCTTCCATCCCATCTGGAAGTCAAAACCAATATTAAACATGGGACTATGAGACTCACCTGATTGAGCTTCCCCAAACATCCGCGCACTAGCAAAAAGCTAATCAACCAAAAACACACAATCAATACACGAACCAATCACTAAGATGGCTCATCAACCTATGATGGACATCTAGTCTATCCATAACATTACCTTATTGATAAGCTCTAATCACCCATTACCCTTCCTTAACAAGTCCCTAACTTGGTTAAGTTCAATAGCTATCCCGTTCATAATTTTACACAAAATAGTCCAGTTTTAGGTCTCAAAACTTTAAGTCAAACGTCCACTTAAATATACCCATGGTTTCTGTAAAAGGAATATTCACACTTTTATACATGTTAGCTAAAACCTCCCACTTTCCCTAACCTTAAAGCTACTGTAAAGGCCCAGATATATGTGTATATATTACTACCTATCCAGAATTCACTGATTTTAAACGTATGAAAAGTTCATTACCATTAGAGGGTCTTACCCTAAACCACAATCTTAGCCCAAGTGTATATCCTTACTAAAAATATATAAATCATCTCTCATGTTCGTGAGAAAATCCCAATGCAACCCTAAGTACCCCAAACAACCCAAAACTTAAAAAGAAAACAGACTGAATTCAAAACTGTTTTGACCTCCGACTGTTGTAACCTGTTTTTGACCCACTTCCCGACCTCCAATTTAGTTCTAGTTTCTTGCATTGGAAAGCCACTTCAAATACCTTTTCAGGGGTATGTGGATCGTAAGATAAGAGTTTGTAGAACTCCCAATATGATCAAAACAATTGACTCAAAATCTGCCCAGTTTTTAAAAACGGGTTTAAACAAATTGAACAAATTAATGACCCATAACCCCATCTAATACAAGCCCTAGATTATATGATCATCATATTATGATTATCACATCATTATTTTACTGTTTTTAATTAACCCTAACCTAAAGCCATCATAGATGATTAAAGAAAACATAAAGAAACAATTTAATTAAAAAGGGTTAGGAAGGTTTTACCTTTAATTTAATGGAAGATGAAAAAAACTATGAAAACCCTAAAAACACTCCCCAAACCGTCGACCTTTATTTTTTCTCCAGGGATTATGATGTATTTGATCTACTTAAAATCCTTATATAGTTTTTTTTTTCAAGAATCCTAGCCCAATACAACCCACTTTCCTTTTTCTCTTTTTTCCCTTTTTTTCTTTCTTTCTTGCGTCCAAACCAACTAACACCCCCTTAATTTTCGTTTTTTTTCTTTTTTATTATTAATATATGTATTAATAATATTACCTTAATTTTCCTTAATTTATTTCAGCTCCTAAAGCCTCCAAAACCCAAAACCGTAAAACTAGTCAGTTTTTACGCGTTTTACCGTAAAAGACGTAAAATATACACTTTTACAAAAAATATTAAATTTTGAAATAAACTTTATAACTAAGTCCTAAATGAATTAAAAACCATCCTGAAAAATATCCATATGCCTAATTACCTCATCCGAGACCTCCAAATGCTAAACCGTAAATCGTAAAAAAAAGTATTACTATAATACTTATATGTATACGTAAACATCAAAATATCACCATTTTCATTTCATAGTCACCACTTGTGAGTTCATGAACATGAAATAACCGTTCTTCGATTTACTTATGAGTACTTCTATACTCATAAACGATAACCACACCAACCTCAATCACACAAAATAAACATGTAATCACACAATCAAGTAAGCACACGTAAATTAGCCTAAAAGTAAGACCAAGTGACAAACCCAAAACCACGATTGTCACATCACTCCCTCCTAATAGAAATCTCGTCCCGAGATTCACTCCCAAACTCAAACTTATTCTCAGCAAACAAACGAGGATGCATATCCCTGATAAAACCTTCACGTTCAAACGTGAACTCAGTTTACACGAAAATAATCTCAACCAACAACACATGAGCCTTAACCGTCCGCGAGGAAACTTATCAAAACCATAAATTTATGTAACCAACCTAACTAAATCTCGCAACTCATCAAACAAGAACTGTCTTGAAACCAATTTAGGAGCCGTCACATAACTCAACGGGTTTAAAACTGTCACCCCCGATTTCAGTCTTACTCATAAATACCATAAATCAAAACTCATCAAAATATAACCACGTATAATAAGGTCTAATGAACTCTCAAATTCCTTCCCAACTCATCTCTATGTTAACCCTCCAAGTGTTCATTACCACAAAATACCCAAAACACGAGTTTAAACCATGTTGTCCGAAAATTAACCTTGAACTCAAAACTTGTACAATTAATTCGACCAAACTACTGACTTCCAATTACGAAACTTTCTGAATATTTGAAAAGTATGTTCCGAGTACATAATTTTAGGCTTTTGAATCACCTAAAAACCTTTAAAAACGAATAAGTTATGACCAAAACGATTTTTCTCAAAATCTGCCTAGGCATTAGCGACAGTTTCTGACAGTTAGCGACATATTTTGACAGTTTAGCGACAGTTTATGCCTACTCCGATTTATACAAAAAAAAAAACGATTTTTAAACCCTAAAACCCCCCATTAATTACCAAAACTAGAACCTAATTTATTTTAATTCCAGAAAATTAAAACTCTATTAATTACATGATTTTAACATATTTCACTAAATAAGAACAAAATTTTTAACTTAAGAACAATAACTTTAGGTGATCAAAACCAAAATATTTTAAAATAACCGAGTCATGCTTATATGTTAAAGAATTTATATTCCACCTTATTTGAAACATGATCCCGGCACTTCCTTATTTCATCGACTACCAACAACTATTTTTTTTTCAATTTGCAAGTTCTATTTTTTTTTACCATGTATAACTCGAAACAAAAGACATCGTTACCCCAAAAAGAAATCTCCACCATCTCAAAATCCTTCACGCCAAAAGTACCGTACAAACAAACACGTGAAATGAGGACCCGGGAAATGCGCTACTACAGAAGTTGAACATCTCAAAGAGAAACGAGCTAGCAACCATCCCAAGAATACAACCGGTAAGTAGAAAATAATTTTACATACATAGGCATAAGCGTACATACACTCAAATCCATCCAACATATACTATACAAGTATGTATTAACTCTCTTTCATGCAATCATACTTGAAAGTCCAGTGGTGTTGTGGCACATATATAATTATGTAGGCCTCCATAATTATACATGTTTCCTTTCACCAATGTACTCCCTCCTATGATGACACTTATAAGAAATTAATACTACACATAACACATAATCCAACAACTCACCAAGCACATAACCACACAAGATAAGATCCAAAACCCCATGTATTAAAATAACATAGCCAATGCACGAAACACATAAACTCGTAGTCCAGCTGAACCAGCGTAGACAAAATTCAAAATGTATAAAGAACATGAAAACATAATTAAGCGAAATCCAACAATGACTAGCGTATACGACCATGGTTCCACCCGCACTAATCAAAACTCGTAAAGAAAATAACATGTAGTTAAGTATGAACCATAGTAGTTCATAACCTAACAAATACTGCGAAAATAATATTCAAACACATCAATTACTATAAAATGCACACATACTCCTATGACGCCTATATGCAGGGACCCTTAAGCTATAGACTAGGCTACACGACTAGGCAACCTAATTCTCTATAACCATTGTCTCTGATACCATTCTGTCACACCCCACCATGGCGGAATATGGGGCGCGGCGTATGGATATCATCACAACATGGCGTGTCTATAGAGATAACTATATGAAATAAGAAATGTCATAAAATGGTAACACAAAAGTCATGACAATATCTCATCAAACGCAGGAGTCTAGGTAAGTAGGTAACAATCCTACCACTTACCCAAAACAAACAATAAACATAAACCAAACAAACATATAGGTGCCAACATGTATCACTTATAAAAAAAAACATAAAGGTAAACTAATAAGGAACGGGGATCTCCTTCTATATGCAATCCTAAGGCATCCAAGTCTAGCCAATTCTATCCTCAAGCTTAAACACATTCACACCTGAAAGAGACACTAAAACACGTCAACATAAAGTTGGTGAGAGTCATAGGTTTAGACTCCAACGCTAAATCAGTTACAAGCTGTGAATAACAACCATCAACACAATAACATATGGACAATGCGCTACAATTATGTATTAACAACTAGCATTCAAGATCAATCATTCCAAACCAAAATTCAAGGCTCCTACCTTGCCAAACAACATGGTACCATAGATGATCACACTATGTACCTATCCCAAGGCCACTACCTTGTCAAACCACAAGGCCACTACCTTGTCAAACCACAAGGCCACTACCTTGTCAAACCACAATAACTGAGAAGACACGTGTCCCCCGATCCAAATCATACACAATCAAAAATCACATAGCAGTTAATCACATAATGTACACACAAGTCCATCTCAAATCACAAACACATTCACAGCATCAATTTAGAAAATAACTCAACACAGTGTCTCTTCCATCCCATCTGGAAGTCAAAATCAATATTATACATGGGACTATCAAACTGACCTGATTGAGCTTCCCCAAACATCCGCGCACTAGCAAAAAGCTAATCAACCAAAAACACGCAATCAATACACGAACCAATCACTAAGATGGCTCATCAACCTATGATGGACATATAGTCTATCCCATAACATTACCTTATTGATAAGCTGTAATCACCCCATTACCCTTCCTTAACAAGTCCCTAACTTGGTTAAGTTCAATAGCTATCCCGTTCATAATTTTACACAAAACAGTCCCAGTTTTAGGTCTCAAAACTTTAAGTCAAACGTCCACTTAAATATACCCATGGTTTCTGTAAAAGTAATATTCACACGTTTATACATGTTAGCTAAAACTTCCCACTTTCCCTAACCTTAAATCTACTGTTAAAGCCTAGATATATGTGTATATATTGCTACCTATCCAGAATTCACTGATTTTAAACGTATGAAAAGTTCATTACCATTAGAGGGTCTTACCCTAAACCACAATCTTAGCCCAAGTGCATATCCTTACTACAATATATAAACCATCTCTCATGTTCGTGAGAAGATCCCAATGCAACCCTAAGTACCCCAAACAACCCAAAACTTAAAAAGAAAACAGGCTGAATTCAAAACTATTTTGACCTCCGACTGTTGTAACCTGTTTTTGACCCACTTCCCGACCTCCAATTTAGTTCTAGTTTCTCGCATTGGAAAGCCACTTCAAATACCTTTTCAGGGGTATGTGGATCGTAAAATAAGAGTTTGTATAACTCCCAATATGATCAAAACAATTGACTCAAAATCTGCCCAGTTTTTTAAAAACGGGTTTAAACAAATTGAACAAATTAATTACCCATAACCCCATCTAATACAAGCCCTAGATTATATGATCATCATATTATGATTATCACATCATTATTTTACTGTTTTTAAATTAACCCTAACATAAATCCATCATAGATGATTAAAGAAAACATAAAGAAACAATTTAATTAAAAAGGGTTAGGAAGGTTTTACCTTTAATTTAATGGAAGATGAAAAAAACTATGAAAACCCTAAAAACACTCCCAAACCGTCGACCTTTATTTTTTCTTCAGGGATTATGATGGATTTGATCTACTTAAAATCCTTATATAGTGTTTTTTCAAGAATCCTAGCCCAATACAACCAACTTTCCTTTTTCTTTTTTTTTCCCTTTTTTTCTTTCTTTCTTGCGTCCAAACCAACTAACACCCCCTTAATTTTCGTTTTTTTTTCTTTTTATTATTAATATATGTATTAATAATATTACCTTAATTTTCCTTAATTTATTTCAGCTCCTAAAGCCTCCAAAACCCCAAAACCGTAAAACTAGTCAGTTTTTACGCGTTTTACCGTAAAAGACGTAAAATATACACTTTTATAAAAAATATTAAATTTTGAAATAAACTTTATAACTAAGTCCTAAATGACTTAAAACCATCCCGAAAAATATCCATATGCCTAATTACCTCATCCGAGACCTCCAAATGCTAAACCGTAAATCGTAAAAAAAATAGTATTACTATAATACTTATATGTATACGTAAACATCAAAATATCACCATTTTCATTTCATAGTCACCACTTGTGAGTTCATGAACATGAAATAACCGTTCCTCGATTTACTTATGAGTACTTCTATACTCATAAACGATAACCACACCAACCTCAATCACACAAAATAAACATGTAATCACACAATCAAGTAAGCACACATAAATTAACCTAAAAGTAAGACCAAGTGACAAACCCAAAACCACGGTTGTCACAGAGTGTAAACGCGTTAAATGGGAAATTTTCAAACCAAAATCAAAATAACGGCGGTCCATCGCAACAAATGAATTACAACAATCAAGGCAGTAATTTTAATTGTGGAAATGATTTTTCGAATCAAAACCAAAACAATTTTCAAGGATAATCATGGTAATCAAGGCAATTATAATCAAGGTCAAAGTTTGAATTGGAAAAATCGAGGTTTTAACAACAACAACAATAAAAATAGGAATTTTAACAATGGGCAAAATTTAAATTTTCCGAACAACGCTAATCAAGGAAACAATTTTCAAGGGAATCAAAACCAAGGTTTCAATCAAAATTTTAATGGCTCAAATGATTTTAAAAATTACGTTAAATCGAATGACGATAATATGAAGAGACTAGAAACGCAAATTGGTGAGATAAAAAACGATTTTTCCAACACATTGAGAGGGCAAAACAATAAAATCGCCAAGGTCAAAGTGATATTAAAAAATGTTTTCGGCTATAATGAAGAAGCAATCGAGTTCGTGTTCGAGTACGTTACCAAGTGGCACCGTACCAAATCCGAAAGAACTCGTTTAAGCCGCCTCGTCTCATGGAAAAAGTCGTGTGATTACCCCGAACTTTGATGGTTTCAAAGTTGTTCCTTCTTCTCAACCCTCAACTTCTAAAACGCCTTCATGTTCTAAAGTCGAGGGAATGAACGTGGTGACCAAGGAAAAGAGTGCACACCCTCGTGTACCTCAAATTCCATCCACGGTTCAAAAAGAGAGCTTTATCGACCTTACGAAAGTAACCCTTGAGGAAACTTGTACTTCGATCCTTCTTAAAAACCCAAAAGGCATATGCCGAGAAAGGAAGATGATCCGGGCCAATTTCTACTACCTTGTGATTTTTCCGAGATTTAGGGATGTTTAGCCCTTACCAATTTAGGGGCTAACATCAATCTCATGCCTCATTATCTTTGGAAATTGATGAAATTGCCAAGACTTACCCCTACGAACATGACAATTGAGCTTGCAAATTGCACACCACTCAAACCAATTGGTATAGCCGAGGATGTCTACGTTAAGATTGTAAAGTTTATTTTTCCTGCGGACTTCGTCATTTCCGATTACGAGTGTGACCCCAAATGTCCCATTATTTTAGGTCGACCCTTTTTTATCGACGACTCGAGCCGTAATTGACGTCCATGGTGGGAAATTAACTATGAAATATGAGGAAGATGAAATGGAATTTTTCGCGAGTAGATCCTATAGAAACTAGAAGGGGGGGGGGTTGAATAGTTTCTCATCGATTTATCTCCTAATTAAAATTCCTTTCAATTAGGTGAGTGCCAAAACTATCTTTTACTTGAAAGCTAGTTGCATAATGATTAGGTTCAATTCTAATGCATTAACAATAAGTAATAAGTGTAATGATGTTGAATGTAAGTAATGAGTAAGGAAATAAACAACCTAGTAGGAAGACACCAAGATTTATAGTGGTTCGGCAACGAGGCTCTATCCTCGTTCCTACTCCACTCCTCGAGTACACCTTACTCGAGATTTCTACTATATCCACAAGCTCCCTTCTTGGCGGAGAAAACCTTACAACGTCGCTTACATTATTTTCCGACACTAAGCTAAATGTCGAGACCTAGTCTTAGCTAGGACCAATCTACACAACGTCGCCCACTTCACCATTTTATGACACAAGGCTAGATGTCGAGTTCTAATCCAAAGCTAGAAACAATCTTCACAACGTTGCCTACTTCACCATTTTCCGACATAAGGCTAGATGTCGAGTTCTAATGCAAAGCTAGAACCAATCTTCACGACTCTTCACTTTGAAGCTAAGTGAGAACTTCACACAACACAACTACACATCACTTTATAGTTTAGTGAGAACTCACACGACACAGCCACATCACTTTATAGTTTAGTGAGAACTAACACAACTTATTACAACTCAACTAAACATATCCAAGTGCACACATGTAGCTTGGTTCTACACAACACAAATCCAAGCACACACATATGCAAAGGATTTACACAACTCTAATACAAGTATTCACACATAGCTTGGATGAACAAAACTAGTCCAAGTATTCACAAATACATTGGATCTACACAAGACACAAATAATTAAATGATGAACATGACTAAATCTTTAGGAGAGGATGATCTTCATTAAGGCTTCATCTTTAATCACATCACAAGTGTGTGAGTGATCTTCTCTTTGGACAAGGTAAAGAAGGAGATCAAGAGGATAATCATAAATAAACATACTTAACACATTAAGTGATCATTTACAAATGACTAGGATTAGATAAGAGAAAGAAGGCCGAAAGAGATGTCCAAAAAGGGTTAATGAAAATGCAAATTTGATCCACTATTTATAGAAGACAAATCCCAACTGATAGCTGGGGGCGGTTCCTTAGCTACCCAGGCGGTTCCTTATCGATAGGGAACCACATAGGCACTTAAGGAACCGCGGAGTGTAGACTCCGCTCCTTTTTGTTTTTAGTGAATTTGAAATATCTGAGGTTGTTTAAAACTTCAAAGGATATTCTTAAGGCATATGGAATATGCCATATTCAAATTTGCATTTTCATTTTAATAAAACATTTTCTTAAAAATAAAGTTTATTAAAAATCTTTTGTAATGTTTGACAAAAGTGAGTTTTAAGGCTAATCACTTTTATGATCACTAAGCATGATTAAGATATGTTAGTGTAATGATTATTACCTTGATGATAGTGTTTGTTAGATAATTCGTTTTATGACTGTGTTTGACAATAAATGTCTTTGTAATTTGTTATGATCAAAACTAAGAAAGATTAATTAATACTAACAATATTTTTAGGCATTGCTTTGCATTAACAATCTCCCCCTTTTTTGATTACGACAAACTATAAACTCATTTACGTAAAATACAAGATTATTCGAATTATTAACGAGTTTATCACTATCATTTCTCCCCCTTTGTCGAAGCAAAAAGGTTAGCACAAGTCTTTGAAGAAGAAAAGAGTCGGACTTTGCTAGTAGCTCCCCTTGGTGCTTACTCCCCCTTGCTTGGGGCACCAAGAGAATGGGCTAAGGTGACATGCTACATAAAGGTTAGAAGAAAGAAAAGAAACATCAATTTATATATGTGCACTACCTACTAACTAACTTGAGAGGGAGAAGGAAAAGAAATATCAAATTAGAAGCAAGTATTTGATAAGTATGTCCAAAGAGTGTATGTTGACAACATCATAGTTCAATTGGTGGAATAAAGGAAGAAAAGAAACATCCAAACCAATCAAAGATGATTAAAATGTCAAGGGGTTTAAAATTTAGAATTTATGGAATCACCCATAATTAATTGTAAGTTTTAACCATGATCAACTCTTTAACAAATGTGTGAAAAAGAATTAGCGGGAAAGATAACACACATAACATTCATATTACACAAATATGAAACAACATACAAGAGAAATATTCATACATACAATATGAATATTTAAAGCAAAAAATATGGAAAATAAACCACAAAGCATAGACTACTCTAATAGTGATAATCTTCAAAGATTGCTTAAGTTTTATCGACTCAAACAACTAAAGTACAAAATATGCCTTAGTTGGAAAAGAAAGACGACGAAGCATCATTCGAAGTTTTGTTCACGGGAACGAAAACTTTAAGAGGAGATCGAGTGAGGAGGAATTCAAGGAAATTTAGCTTGTCATAGATATGAGCAAGTTCAATTTGTTGAAATCGACAACAAGCACACGAGGAACCATGATGTAAAACAAAGTCGTTAGATGGGGGAGGACCATCAAAATGAGAGTTTAGTGGAGAGGGAGATAATGGATAAGAGATGTTTTCACAATGCCTAGTGAGATTAGGGAAAGAAGATAGGTCATTGAGTTGCGGAGAGTTGAAAGGTTTAGGTAGTGGTGGAAGAATTTCCTTTTCTCCGGTAATTGGATTTATAGAGTAAGTCTCATTCCAATATTTAATCGGAGAGAAAGAATAATTCTTGGAGGATTTTGGAGAAGAAGAATCATGAGGATTCTTGTTCTTTTTGATCCAAACGGGTCGAACCGGAATTTTCGGTTTCTTTGAAAGCTTAGAAGAAGAAGCTTTAGGTTGAGAAGATTGTGACAGAGAAATTTCAAGGTTAGGAATGGAAGAGTTAGGCATTATGAGGGATAAAGAGAAGAACTCTCAAAAGAGAAGAATTTAAAGAAAATAGACAAGGCAAAGATTAGAAATGAAAACAAAAGGTTTTAGAGAATGTTTAGCCAAACTGGGTAAACAAAGAATCTTAACCAAGACAGTGGTCAAAGAAGAAAGACCAAAAAAAACTAAAAGTAGCTTTCCCGTACGCGGTTACTTATGGGAGCCCGCGGTTCCATATCGATATGGAGCCGCCTAGTGGCTAAGGAGCCGCGTCCAGTGGACCACAGACCATGATTTTCAAAAGTTTTTGAGAAAAATAAGACTTTTTCAAAATTTTTCAAATCTTAGATTTTTACCTCTTTTAGCACTAGAGTATGCTAGGGTTCCATAAAAGCAACACATTCACAAAGAATGTCTTGACAAAGGGTGGAAAATATTTAGATAATATTTGATCCAATTTTAAGTCAAGTTTTTAGAGGTTGTGATAGATTTAGGTTCAATTTTAAATAAACTGAAGTTGATTAATGTGACCACATAGGTTAAAACACATAAAACTAAATCCATAGATCATCCTCATGAGAAATTCATGAAGGAAAGGAAAGGAAATACAAGAAAGGAAATAACAACTAACTAATACAAAGTTAGCTAAAACTAGGTCTTGAATGCATAGTCCTCTTTGGCGTGACCTTCTTTAAAAAGATTTTATTTTGAAAACCATCATTCATCTCCTAGGATGAGGAGGCATGGAGAACAAGGTAAGAAAGAAATCATGCAACCTTCTATGAAGACCAAGCATCTCTAACCTTAGGTTTTGAATGATGTAGTTATTATAGAGACAACATGGGCAATTAACACCATGAGCTTCTAGGAAACCAAAGAAGTAGGGATCACCCATGAAGTGAGGAATAGGAATGCCCAATATAGGAGCATTAGTGTTTGAGGGTAGAGGGGGTGGTGGAGGCATAATGTCTAAGGGTGAGATAGGAGAATTTGGTGAAGTGAAAGGAGAGGTAACCAAAGGCTCAAGGACAAACGGAATGATTTGTGGAGGTTGAGGTTGAGCAATCCCATCCAAAGGAGGACTAGGAGTGAATGGAGATGAAAGCTCATTCATTCTTGATTGGAATGAAGAGGAGGTAGAACCATGAGATTGGTTAATACCATGAGTTGAGTTGGTCTTGCATGGAGCAAGGGGTGGTGAAGGTGATGAGGAAATGAGAATAGGAGAAATCTCATTTTTGGGAGTGTGAAAAGATGAAGAACCAATATTAGGTAACTTAATCTTAATTTTAAGGCTTCTTTTGGAGGAGGTTGGAAGAGGTGGATGTTCTAGTGGACACCATGGTTGTGTGTTAAGGTATAGAGAAGAGTTGAAGGGATGAAGAACACAATCAACAAGAGAGGGTTTAAGAAGAGAAGGGAATGATCCAAACTAGTAATGGGTTAAAATCATTTTAGGTGAATAATGAAATTCGGTAGCATAGTTTAGGAAAGTGTAGGTTTTTGCAAAGATTTTATCAAAGTTTTACATAGATTAAGGAAAACAGTGTAAAGCAAAGATTATGTCGAAACAGTGGCTGCCGGTTCCTTATGTAGAGCCGCGGTTCTTTATCGCTAAGGAACCGCGGGTTCAATATGGAACCGCGACCAGAGGTGTCCAAAATGTGCACTTCCTCAAACTTTGGTTAGTCCAGATTTCACACAAGTAAATAGCAAGCCAAAGTTAACTATTAATCAAAATCTAGACAGCTAACAAACACATAAGATGCACAAAGCTATGTAAATCGAAAGATCGATTGCATAGGTAACTAAGGATTAAAATAATAAGTAATCCAAACATGTAGTATTAGTTAATACAGACATAATAATAAAGAAAACAAAAGTTCAACACCACAAAATATGTCCAACAACATGTTCATCTTGAATCAAATCCAAGTCATCATGTCTTCTTCTTGCCAAGTCCCTTGATCAACTTTCCCAAGTACTTGAATCCACCTCTTGTTTCCACTCGATGATCATACAACTCACCTTGTGTCCTAAGATTTGACCAATAGACATCCTCAAGACTAAGGTTCTCCGGAATTTCACTAGTAGCATGGTGAGGAGGAGGAGATAGGTCTTCTAACCCGTCCATGAATGAGTTAGTGGATGGGTGGGAGTTACTCGAGGAGCCGAAATGAGCACTTATACCTATGCCATCACCATCACTTGGTGACATATCAAAGTCCTCATCATCGGACTCTTGTTGGTCGGCTTTTCTTGAACCTCTATCACTTCTAGGATTTCTTTCATATACCTCTTGAATAGGTAGCATAACCCATTGAACCAGTTGAAAGCGAGAAAGATCGAGATTGGGAAAGTCACGAGCAACCCTTTTTAAAAGGCGAGTAAGGAGCATGGCGTAAGGGAGGTTTGTTTTTGGCTTGGAGATAGCATAATTGATCCGTCGAGCGATGAAATATGCTAAATTGTACTTGGTGTACATAAAGATGCAAAATATCATATGCACTAAACACGCCAGAACATGATCCCAGTTTCCACCAAGACAACAAATTTTTCCTAAGGATGTTGGCCCATTGGACCATATCATCATTAAGGCCGCTTAAGAGAACCTCATGACGTTTCACCCAACGTCTTTTAGTATGAAGGCTTCTTACAACGGTTCCATGACGCTCTTTGGAAATGAAGTCAAGGATGTAGTCAAGGTCAACTTCCAAGTGGTCATTCGGAGGACGATCGTTGGATTCAAGGAGAATATCAAGATTCCATTTATCTGTAAAACGACAAGTGCCCTCAAATGGTACACCGAGAATTTGACCAAAGGCTTCGAGAGAGTATTGAATGAGTTGACCATCCAAGATGAACCTAACAAATATTCTACCATCTTCCATAATGAGAGAATAAGTGCTAAAGAACTCCAAGAGGAGTCGGGGGTAAATGTCTTCCTCTATGTATAACAAACAATCGAACCCAATTTGTTCAAACATAGACTTAATATTGTTAGGTCAATTCAGTACCTAATGACATCCCTGATGGATTTGAATAACAATCATCCTAAGTGAAGTATTAACCTTGAACATAACAAATTCACTGAGTGAACAGTCACTCAGTGAGTTGCCTTCGAGTTCCTAGACCGAGTCTAAAAGAAAGACTCGAGCATTCAGAGAGGCGAAGCTCAATGAATGTCTTCTATGACGAAGAAGAAGGTGATGGGTTTAGTGAGTTGTGGCAATAGACTCACTGAACCCCATACGATCTCCCTGAAGAAAACAAACATTCTCCAAGACTGAAGTAAAGGCGGGATAAGTTGAATTGTGACAAGATGAAGTACATCACACAATTAGCGTGACTTACCCTTTTGGGACAGATGGGGTACTGACAATTGTAAAGGACTTACGTCTTACTACTTAGAATAGGGTAAGACAAGATACTACACTGTACCAATAAGACAAGAATTGCACATGGGAAATTATTGTCTTCTACCCAACTTTCATTCTATAAATAGGATGCTTGTAAAAGGAGAGAAAAGGAGGACGTTCTACTAGTCCAGATTTATGTTGATGACATCATATTCGGATCTACTAACTATAACCTTTGTAGAAAGTTTGAAAAACTTATGACAAAGAAATTTGAAATGAGTATGATGGGTGAATTAACATATTTTCTTGGACTACAAATCAAGCAGGAGGACAAAGGGATCTCAGTCTTTCAAGAAAAATACACTAGAGAAATACTTAAGAAATATGATATCTCTGAGTGTGCTTCAGTAAAGACTCCCATGGTTCCCCCCAACAACTTAGGTCCTGATCTTACTAGTAAATCAGTCAATCAAACCTTATTCAGAGGAATGATTGGATCATTAATGTACCTAACTGCAACCATACCTGATATTCAGTTCTCAACAATCTTATGTGCAAGATATCAGGCCGATCCCAAAGAATCACATCTTACTGCTGTTAAACGAATCTTCAGGTACCTGAAGGGTACTCCCTCACTAGGTCTATGGTATCCTCGTTGCTCAGGCTTCAATCTTAAAGGATACTCAGACTCAGACTATGCTGGCTGCAATATGGATAGAAAAAGTACCTCAGGTGCATGCCAATTCCTAGGTGGCAAGCTAGTATGTTGGAGTGCAAAGAAACAACAGTCAGTCGTAGTGTCCTCTGCTGAGGCTGAATACGTGGCAGCTGCTGGGTGTTGTGCAAACATCCTTTGGATGAAAAGTCAACTCAAGGACTATAATGTGGAATACAAAGTAGTCCCTATCTTTTGTGACAACACCAGTGCAATTGCCATTTCAAATAATCCAGTCTTACATGCAAGGACTAAACACATAGACATAAGATATCATTTCCTCAGGGACCATATCTTAAAAGGAGATATTGAATTACGTTTCATCCCCACTGAATATCAGCTAGCTGATATATTTACCAAACCTTTGGATGAACCAACGTTCACTAGACTGAAAGCTGAACTTGGTATGCTGAATATTGATTAACCAGGCTCCTTGATGATAATGGATTCAGTATAATGTATATTCTTGATCCTCTCTCTGAGTAAATATCTCTTATCGTCTTCCCCTTGACACTGAGGTACATTAATTGATGTAACTAAATGCTCTAAGGATTTAGTTACTTAATGTCCTAGGTTGGTGTGTCACAATATTAAATAAGGAACATATATTCCTTCAATAAGTTGTCATAAACCAGTCAAGGGGTCACTCATGTCAAGTATCCCACTAAGCATTAAATGCTTACCCTTTTTCTAGCAAAATACGTTGTAAAAACGTCCTTTCAAATGCACGTGACCCCACGTCATCTCTGCAAAAAGCGTTATCTCTGCAGTAATAGAACAGTCGCCAAGAAAACAGGGGGACCACTTGTACGCTTTCATTTAATGCGGATGTGAAAAGAAATTATAACTAATAAAAATATTTTTCACATCCGAGCCTATAAATACCCCTCAATCAAAACAAACACACACACAAAGAACTTGCAATTTTACTCTGCCGAAATTTTCTCTCAAAGAAAAAGTGTGTGTGTTCAAACGAGTTTCCAGAAAAGGTTTCTTGTAAAAAAGCAATCACATTGATCACTTGTTTTATTTTTATATAGCACAAACAATTAAAGTTACCTATTGTTTGTAACTTTTGATCCTTTTTATAAGGCGAAAGTTCGCATTAGGTCACTTGGTGAATCTTGTTGTATTATAACAAGAAACAAGTCTTGATTTGATTTCCACAAATTGCCATTGTCCTTTTTCAAATCTTTAAAAGCTATCTTTAATGGCAATGTCCAAAGCTATCAAATATGCCCCTCAAGCTGAACATCTCACCAATGAGGGTGTCCATTTTGTAGGAAACAACTATGAGGGAAATTTCAATTACCCTAGTAGTGTATCAGCCTACAAACCAATTTGCAAATTCTTGAGAAAATGTGATTGGGCTGATGCTTTTACAAAAACCCCCTCAGTCTTCTACCATGAATATCTTAGGGAATTCTGGTATACGGCTGTGGTTGTAACCCCTACCCAAGGGCCTGAAGGATCTTAGGGGTCTGAGATCAAGTCACATAAGAACTGTGTAACACCCCATTTTGATAATAGAATGTCACGCGTAATTATGGCGTGTCATCAAAGCATACAAGGATAAATGTATAAAACATTACATGACCATAGGGATAACCGGAATCAAACATCGGTTCCCAAACATAAGCCCAAAACATAATAAAGCAAAAGAAATGAACGAAAGACTAAACAAGCATAAGTATATGAAGGCAAAAAGGAAAAGAAGTCTCTAGCAGCTTCCATGCTATGCACGTCCTCCAAATGCTCGAGTCTTCCCTAGGGTACCTGCCGTTTTGGGACATGGAAAGGAAAGTAACGACTGAGCAAAACGCTCAGTGCACGGATATAGACATAGTATAAGTGACTAAAACATAATAGAGACTTAATAGCAGCGGAAATGTATAAGTCCTGGAAAACCTGGAACATGTTCATAAAACTGGTTTTATAGTTTGAAAAGCCTTATGTTTATCTTATGAAAACTGTTTAACATATTTTACCATTAGCCAATATAGGTCATGAAAATCCACCGTGCATGAATACTTGGAGGGGTGACCTCATCGAGCAAAATTAGAGGGGCTGCCTCTAATTTAATATACTGGTTTTTGGGTAGGATGGATCAGCTCCTTGTGAAGGATGCAAGGCACACACCACATTCACCATGAAATCCTGACTGAAAACATGTAACTAGGATGCACCCATACGCCCTACATGATAAATATAAATAAATGGCCAAAAGCTGAAGGGACGCCACGAGCAATCACTCCGCCGTGGTGAAGTCATTACATCAGTGCCTCTAATGTTATGGTTATGGTACCTCCATAACTAGGTGAAACTGGTCATGCATGTATATGGCTATAGGTAATCTTAATTAAACATAAGCAATCAAACACGTAACTTATACTACGGGAAAACAGTTGGCTGCATACGGGGAATCCTAATAAGGAAAGAATGTCCATACTGAAAAGACGGGAATCCGTACCTTATGTCCAGTGAACGAAGAAGATGAACTGAGAGGAATCCTACTTCCGTACCACTAGTGCTACATAAATACATACATGAATAAGTATCTGCTTACTAAATACGTAGCTGATTTTATGTCATGTCTTAGCTTATTTTATGTGTTCTTACCATGTTTTACTGTTTTTAAGCCTTAAACTGTGTTTATCTTATATTCTGTTTAATCTGATTAAGTATTCCTGGTATTTCATGTGTTATTATACTTACTGTGTAATAATAAGTAACTTTCCAAAAATAGCAGGTTTCCTAAAATAGAAAGTTACCAAAAATAGAAAGTTTCCAAAAATAGATTTACTGCTTAAAATAGATAAGTTTCTAAAAATAGAAAGTTTCCATAAATAGATCAGCTGCCTTAATTAAATAAGTTTCCATAAATAAATTAGCTGCCTAAAATAAATAAGTTTCTAAAAATAGAAGGTTTCCATAAATAGATAAGCTGCCTTATTTAATTAAGTTTCTAAAAATAGAAAGTTTCCATAATTAGAAATAAGCTGGTTAAATAAGCTAAGTATATAAGCCTAAGTGTTTTCATGATTATTTTCTAAGTCATATGATATAAGCTATAGTTTAATAATTATTTCATGTAATTAAATTAAACTATAGGTTAAAATATTTAATTTAAAATATAACATGTTTTTAATTAAATAAAATTAAATACTTAGGTTAAAACATGTATTATTATATATTAATAATATAACCTAAGTCATGTTAATTAATTAATTATAGTCATGGTTTTTAAATAATTAATTAATCATAAGTCTAAAATATAAAATACTTAGGTTAATTAATTTCATGATTATTAATAATTAAAATAACCTAAGTCATGTTATTAAATTAATCATATCATTTTATTAATTTAATTTTTAACTTAAGATCATAAAACATAAAAAACTAAACATACACCATGAACCGGATCTAGACTAAAAAGCATGAACCGGACATGAAATCGACACCGTACCCCGAACCAACTCGGGGTACCCCGTGCCTTGATGCTGCCGTGGGACCCACACACACCAACCGGGACCTTATGGTCTCGGTGGTGGTCGGATTGGCCAAACCGAAACCCCCTTGGGTTCGGTGCAGCCTGCGGCCAAAACAAACACCCCATAAAAACATACTTTTGATTTTATTAAACCCCAAATCATGTTAGATCCATATTTATTTATTAGGTTTTGTAAAAACATAACATGTTCTTGATTTATAAAAAGATTAAATCAAAAGAAAAGGTTTAAAAAGGATTTACCGAATTCGTGTATCAAAAGGATGAAGAACAAACACGATCACCAACTAAATTTCCAAGATCCAAGATCACAAACCACCTCCTTGTGGTGTTCTTAGGGTGGCGGCACAAAAAGACAAGGAAGGAGGGTTTTAGGTTTTTTTTTCTAAAATCTTCTGTGAATGAAAAAAATGAGTAGTGTAAAATTATTAACCCCCTATAGTAAAATTTACAAATGGGCTTGGCCCATTTGTCCTTGTAGCCATGGGTAGGGGGCCCCACTTGGGGTACCCGTACCTTTTTCCGTGTCTCGATGCTAAGTTACACGTTCGTGATTATTTGTGTTCACGTTTTAAGTGTTCTCGTTACGTAAATGTCGTGATCTAATATATTTAATTACGCTCGTTATAAATATATATACGTAATTAATAATAGTTCGTGTTTTAATTACGTTCATGATTTCATGATCGCATGTTCGTGATTAATTATTGTCAAATAATTATTACGTGCTCGTGCGTAGTAAATACTTATCGTGTTCTAACACGTACGTAATACGTAAAATCCTAACACGTAATCGTAATCATGCTATATTAGGAAAGTTTTAATCTAGTACGTACGATCTTAAGGGTACTATTCATGGTAAAAGCATGCGGGTTTTACAAACTGTGTCATCATGTTCACTGTAAACAATGGGAAGACACCATTGATTTTAGACTTCAAAACATTTTGTCAAACCAGTGGACTTGATTATAACAATGGAAAGTATGTTGCACATCCTGACATGGAGTCAGTTAAAAAAGACTAAAAGAAATCGGGGTCCCTGAGTTACTTGTGACTAAAACCCCATTGATCAAAACTACTTTCCCCATGGCTTGGAGGATCCTGGTCACTTTTGTGATTCAGGTGATCGGTGGGAACTATTCATCTACTGAGCAAGTTAATTCTACTCAGCAGATGCTAATCTACAGTCTTATTAATGGACTGAAGATTGACATAGGAGAGATCGTTTATAATGATCTCTTAACCAGGCTCCTGAAGGAGTCTAGGCAAAAGTATGTTTCTTACCCAAGATTCATATCATGCGCCTTAGAACGGTTACTAGGTTCCCTTTACACTCAGGAAAAATTCAATGTTTTTTCTACTCCCATCTTGAGTTCCACAAACTTTTTAAAGAACCCATCTGAAGTCAACCCCATTGCATTGACGGCTCACATGACTGAGGAGATCAGTCGTGAATCATCCGTGTCTCCCATTCCCTTCTTACCAAAGAAGGGGAACAAGAAGACCCAGACTGTGCCAAAGACCAAACCAACAAAGGCACAGGGCCCTTGTTCAGACCAAACTTCAAATACCCCAAGGGAAAGAGCTTTCTGGAGGCCCTGATACATCACAGTCAGGGTCGACGGGCCAACCTACTGGTCCTCTTGATGGAGAAGGAAACAAACAACCTTCTCCTACGGGACTGCCTTCCACTCAGACCGATGAGGGCATTCGTAAATCACAACCTTTGCATGAGGTCAAAACTAAGGCCAAAGACTGAGAGAGACACCCACGGGTAACACACCTTGCTGATAGGCCTATCACTTCCACCAAGTCCAATGGAGGCACACTAGCTCAAAAGTCTTTGCCTGAGGACCCAAAACTTGATTCCTTAGACTCAGAGGGACGTCCACGGGTATAACACCCCGCTGATAGGAATCTCACCTCCACAAATCCCGATGAAGGCACACTAAAACAAAAGTCTTTACCAGAGGGAACCACTCTCGATCCCAAAGACTCAGAGGGACGCCCACGGGGAAAACACCCCGCTGATAGGGATCTTACCTCCACAACTGATCAATCAGAAACTACCCCTGAGTATCAGTTGGCTAAATCCCAAGCCTCAGGATTTGGGGCAGGGAGTGACGATAACCAAGGCAAACCTTCTTTTGAAGGGGAGCTGGACAAACCTAAGGGTTCACTGAACTTTGGAGATTTTGTAAGTTTACTCGAGAAGCCTTACTCCAAGGTTTCAGTGACGACGATGATATGATTGAAGCTGGGGATGAACCTGAAACTCAGGCCCCTCCTCAATCAGACCAGAAGCCATAGTCCCCACCATTGTTCGCGGACATACAACCCTCCCCTGAGGCTCAACAAAAGCCCTCCCCTGAGGCATCCGAACAAAAAGATCCCTCCCCTGAGGTACCGAAAAAGCCCTCCCAAGAGGCAAAACTTGACACCTCTTCGTTGGGGACTCAGACTGTGGTTCTGGATGAGAAGGTTTTGAATGCAACTCTCAAGGATGTATTAACTCATGCTTTTACAGCCTTGAAAGCTGAGGTCACTCAGGTTCATGAAGACTTGGCTTCAAAGGCTGATGAACTCCTTGATGAGTTCAGGACATATGGTGATAGATTTGACCTGGCTGAGGAGAAGATGAGAATTCAGGTGGACAACCATATGGAATTCATCAACTCTGTTAACAATAGTCATGAAAATCAAGAGAAGAAGCTCATCAACTTCCTCAACCATGCTCTTCCTACTGTAGAAGAAAATGTGTCCTTGAAGACAACTCTGGATGGACTGATCATAAGTACCACTGAGTCCAATTCCAGAGTTAGTCAACTACTTGAGTTACTGAAGGAGGACATGCTCACTGAGGTTTTCACCAGGTTAGACTCTCTTAGGTCTGACTTGGATATGGTGAAAGGGAAATGTGATGCCATCTATGAGGATGTTCATATGGATGCTGAAGCAGAGTTCAGATTGTCAAGGGCTGCACAAGGTTACATGGCTAATGCCTCCAATCTCTCTGACATCTCCAAGTCCCTAAAAGAAGCTGATATTCCTAGACTTAGGACAAGGATTACCACCATAGAAAACACTAAATCCCTAATTCAGTTGGATGTTAAAACTATCAAAGCTGACACTCAGTCTATGAAAGAAATGGTGACTGAGATGTTACAGGCTTTCAAGGGATCCTCCACCACCTCAGGACTCTCACATAGGGCAAAAGCTGGGATTAGTCAGTCTGATCCTTCAACTTTTGAGGGGGAGAATGTGCCACTAATGATGTTAACTTGGACTGAACCTCTTTCTCACACTGAGGGGGAGCAGGATGAACTAGCATAACCCCAACCCTTAAACTCAATTCCTCCCAACCCTGAGCCCTCATTATCTAAGGTAGATAGGAGCAAAGGTATTGCTGATGAAACCCTAACACCTTCACCAAAGAAACTTGTAAAAGCTTCAAGAGAAAGAAGGCCTGATCCTGATGCCATTGTCTTGGTACCATATGAGATTAATGGAATAATGTACAAGATGACTCCTGATCAAATCCAAGTGTACTTAGATAGAACGGAGTCGTCTAAGGCTAATGAAGCAACAAAGGCTGAGATCTTGAAGGTATCCACTGAGTTAGTGAAAGAAGTGGGTGGTAACCCTGAGGCCTTGCTGAGCAAGAAAGGGGGAGAGGAGTTCATCCAAAAGCAGGAGGAAGAACTCAAGGCCATTCAGGATGAAATGGTCTTGAAGCAACAACAAAGAACCACCCAACTTAAGAAACTGTATGACCAATACACCAAAGTCGTCACCCAAAGAAGAAAGCCTGAACCAATCACTAACCTTCAGATCATTCCTCATACCACACCTGTCTCAGTATCTGTCTACAAAAACAATGATGAGAGGAATTTTGAAGTTATGAAGAAATTTTCATTTGGTGATTTTGGTCTCAGTGAGTGGGACGAAATGGGAAGGATCTTCAGGACCGAAACAAACAAATGTGTCCCTGAGATACTCAACTCTCTCAGTAAGAGATATGAGAGGTTGAATCAGATGAAGGAACAATTAGGAATCACTGAAGATCTTCCTTTAACTGAACAAGATCCTACCAAAACTTAGGGAATAAAGAGAAAAAGAGTTGAGCTTGAAGCTGAGACTAAGATCCCTGGGTTAGACTGCAATCGCACCCTCCCTGAAAATATCCCCTTTGTGAATAACATGGTTATAGAAGAATCTGAGTGGGGTATCTTCTTCATTGATGTATTTGGGGATCAAGCATTTCAAAGAATAAGTGACATAGAGAAATGCACTACTGAGAGTGTTCCCATCTTTCTTGTGATGGCTGGACAAGTTCATACTGATGAGAATAAAAGATTTGCTGAGAAGCTCAGGGAGATAATTGCTAGGAGGCCTGACAAAGAAAAGGTGTTAAAGTCATCAAGAGTGAAGAGAGAAGCAATGGATTCCTGAATAACTGTAATCTTTTGTTTTATTTATGTTTCTTGTATCAGACTATTCAGTCTTATGTAATGATGAATGAAAATGAAGTACTTTGTTATATCAAGTCCTTTCATCAGTAGAATAGTTTGTAATAAGAAGAAGCCTCTTTGCTCACTTGTAACAATTTCACTTAGGCAAATTTTATATCCAAATAGGGGGAGATTGTTAGGTCAATTCAGTACCTAATGACCTCCCTGATGGATTTGAATAACAATCAGCCTAAGTGAAGTATTAACCCTTTGAACATAACGAAGTCACTGAGTGAACAGTCACTCAGTGAGTTGCCTTCGAGTTCCTAGACTGAGTCTAAAAGAAAGACTCGAACATTCAGAGAGGCGAAGCTCAATGAATGTCTTCTATGACGAAGAAGAAGGTGATGGGTTCAGTGAGTTGTGGCAATAGACTCACTGAACCCCATACGATCTCCCTGAAGAAAACAAGCATTCTCCAAGACTGAAGTAAAGGCATGATAAGTTGAATTGTGACCAGATGAAGTACATCACACAATTAGCGTGACTTACCCTTTTGGGATAGATGGGGTACTGACAAGTGTAAAGGACTTACGTCTTACTACTTAGAATATGGTAAGACAAGATACTACACTGTACCAATAAGACAAGAATTGCACATGGGCAATTATTGTCTTCTACCCAACTTTCCTTCTATAAATAGGATGCTTGTAAAAGAAGAGAAAATAAGTTTGTGCACTTAATGCTTTAGACATTCACAAACAAAGTTTTCTCTCCTCCAAATACGATCAAACACTTGAGTTCTAAACTCTTGCTGATAGAATCGTCAAGCTTAGCAATCGTTAGGATTGGACTAGCTTGTTAGTGATGAGATCACCAAACCACACATTGTCTATTCAATCCCTATTGTATCTTCGTATACAATAGGGTATAATTCTTTAATAAAGTTAAGAGTTAAACGTTGAAAAACCTTTGTGTTATTTACTTACTTGTATTAAGTTTATTGCATTACTTAACCATGGGTTAGGACTATACTTAGTATACTTAAGTATAATACTAATTACAAGGGACCAACAAATATAAACATAACCCCTAATGTCCTCTTGGACAACTCTACCCTCGTGGAAACAACGAGATTGAAGGGAACGATAGGTGTGGGCAAGTTGTGTTGAGTGACAAAAGTCAGCAAGGTTAGGCATATATTGTTTAGTGTCTTGGTGATCTTTTTGATATCTTAAAGGCATGATTTGTACCTAAATACAATACAAAAATATTTCTCCAATCACTCACATGTAAATATAGACAAAAAATCAAAAGATGAGGACGTGTTTCATCAATTACTTGATAAACAAAGGATTAATCCTTGTCATTCTCATGTTCACAATGTACCCAATTCATTATTGACCAAAACATATGAACTATGTAAAATCAATAATGAACTTGAACATTGGTTTTTTAAAACAAAGTTTTTAGGTAAGCATTAACAATGCAATTACCAATTTGTTCATGGGTTCATCTCAATTACATCAATTAACCAAAGATATTTAGTCAAAATTCGACTTGTTCTACAAGTGGGTTTTAGTGAAATCTCAATGAATATGAACCTAAGGAATTATAGTAATACAACTATGTCAACTCACATTCCTAGTAAGGTTCTAATTCAATTTCAATTTAAAAAAATCCCCAATTATGAAAGGATGAACCCTAGAAAAAATTAGATAGAATTGAATGAAATTACTTACATAATTGATGTAGAATGAAGGATGAGTGAAACCCACAACTTGGAATCAATTCATCTTGAGTGATTGAAGGTTTTTGAAGAAACAACAATGGTGGAATGTCAAGAACACGTCGGCTGTGTGTGTGAAGGAGAGAGAGGATTTTGTTTGAAAAGGGTATTTTAATAAAACTGGCGCTTTAGCGAAGTTTTTGCCCGCGGTTCCTTATCGATAAGGAACCGCGCATATGAACCGCGCATGATAAAGAACCACCTACAGTGGCCGGTTTTTATCGAAGAAAAAGAAAGAATTTTTGAAAACCAAAATTTTTAAAGTACTTAAAACTATATCTTAAACCTTTTAAGATATCATTGGATCACTATAAAACTAAGTAATAATGCCTTAATGAAGGATTACGAGTTGAATCGAGATCGAAAAGAACCGAAACGGACAAACGACTACTCGTAGTAAAGAAGCAAAGAGGAGATGAGTCAAGAGAAGTGAATCAAGACCAAGAACATTGCTCAAGAGACAAATGACATTCTTCAAATCGAGGAGACGAAGAGCTTGTGTCATATATAGTGGTTTAAGACGTGCCTTTCCGGTGAAGTTCTAAACGGCTTTGGTAATGAACTATACCAAGCAAATTTGATACATAGAATAAGATCATTTTCAAGAGTAGTCTTATTCTATTTCAATATGTGAGCAAAGTATAGATTCAATTTCTCTCCCACATGATCGGATAATTATTGCTAGGGATTTACAATAACACTATCCTTGGAATATTTCAATTCCAAATGTGTAAAATCCATCTACAATTAATGAAGTATTTGGTATCTCAAGGGATTCATCAATCATCCTAGAGATGAGCTTAATTGCACAAGTTACACATGATATTGGGCCTACTAACCGTAAGGGTGCAAACCATGGAAATCATGCTTGATACTTTAAGCTTCTACTAACTCACTCTGCATCTCTATAATGAGTCAAGTATCCAAGCAATGAAGGTTTGAGAGGGAAAAAGGAAAGAACCACAAACCACAAACAAATGTCAAGGCAAGGATGCCAAGAACAAGCATATAGTCAGTTAATGATCAAAAGAATGATCAATAGGGCGTGTGAAAGAACGAAAACGTACCTTGACCACAAATTGCATTTCAAGCTAACAAGGAACCAATGCAAAACCCAACTATGACTAATAGTGACTACTAAGTCTTCAAGGACTAGTATCACTCTCATCCATCTTGATATCATCATTCAATGATGTTGGAAATCAAAGAAGACGAGTCTTCTACAAGTCTAAGTAACTCAATCCACAATCAATTGAATGATTGATCTTCATGAGTACCTACACATAACAAGATGCAAACTACTGGATACATTTCAAGAGTAAATCTAAAATGCATAAATCCTACTAATCTAAATAAGATGCAATATTATCAATTAAAAGGCTCATTTTCAATAAAAAATAGTTTTGACCAAAGAAAAACTTTAGTACAACTTAACCTTCTAATTTGAGGAGACAATAGATCGGTCCAAGTTTTAAAGTACAATATACTTCAAAGATCTTGTGTCACCATCTCTCTGATACCAATTGTAGAAACTAGAAGGGGGGGGGGGGGTGAATAGTTTCTCATCGATTTATCTCCTAATTAAAATTCCTTTCAATTAGGTGAGTGCCAAAACTATCTTTTACTTGAAAGCTAGTTGCATAATGATTAGGTTCAATTCTAATGCATTAACAATAAGTAATAAGTGTAATGATGTTGAATGTAAGTAATGAGTAAGGAAAGAAATAACCTAGTAGGAAGACACCAAGATTTATAGTGTTCGGCAACGATTCTCTATCCTTGTTCCTACTTCACTCCTCGAGTACACCTTACTCGAGATTTCCACTATATCTACAAGCTCCCTTCTTGGCGGATAAAACCTTACAACGCCGCTTACATTATTTTCCGACACTAAGCTAAATGTCGAGACCTAATCTTAGCTAGGACCAATCTACACAACGTCGCCCACTTCACCATTTTATGACACAAGGCTAAATATCGAGTTCTAATCCAAAGCTAGAACCAATCTTCACAACGTTGCCTACTTCACCATTTTCCGACACAAGGCTAGATGTCGAGTTCTAATCTAAAGCTAGAACCAATCTTCACGACTCTTCACTTTGAAGATAAGTGAGAACTTCACACAACACAACTACACCTCACTTTATAGTTTAGTGAGAACTCACAAGACACAACCACATCACTTTATAGTTTAGTGAGAACTAACACAACTTATTACAACTCAACTAAACATATCCAAGTACACACATGTAGGTTGGTTCTACACAACACAAATCCAAGCACACACATATGCAAAGGATTTACACAACTCTAATCCAAGTATTCACACATAGCTTGGATGAACACAACTAGTCCAAGTGTTCACAAATACATTGGATCTACACAAGACACAAATAATCAAATGATGAACATGACTAGATCTTAAGGAGAGGATGATCTTCATCAAGGCTTCATCTTTAATCACATAAGTGTGTGAGTGATCTTCTCTTTGGACAAGGTAAAGAAGGAGACCAAGAGGATAATCATAAGTAAACATACTTAACACATTAAGTGATCATTTACAAATGACTAGGATTAGATAGGAGAAAGAAGGCTGAAAGAGATGTCCAAAAAGGGTTAATGAAAATGCAGATTTGATCCACTATTTATAGGAGACAAATCCCAACGGCTAGTTGGGGGCGGTTCCTTAGCTACCCAGGCGGTTCCTTATCGATAGGGAACCACATAGGCACTTAAGGAACCGCGGAGTGTAGACTCCGCTCCTTTTTGTCTTTTAGTGAATTTGAAATATCTGAGGCTATTTAAACCTTCAAAGGATATTCTTATGGTATTTGGAATATGCGATATTCAAATTTACATTCTCATTTTAATAAAACATTTTCTTAAAAATAAAGTTTATTAAAAATCTTTTGTTACATTTGACAAAAGTGAGTTTTAAGGCTAATCACTTTTATGATCATTAAGCATGATTAAGATATGTTAGTGTAATGATTATTACCTTGATGATAGTGTTTGTTAGATAATTTGTTTTATAATTGTGTTTGACAATAAATGTCTTTGTAATTTGTCGTGATCAAAACTAAGAAAGATTAGTTAATACTAACAATGTTTTTAGCCATTGCTTTGCATTAACAGATCCCAAGTTCAAAATGATCATAACAAAATCGAGGTTTCAAATTTTGATAATTTCAAAGTACACACTTTAGCGGAAAAAATGAGGCTAGATTCATGTTTTGAAAGAATTAAAAGCAACGGTTTTTGTGATGAGGATTTTATTGATAAAGAATACGTGTACTTAATTGACAAGGGTATTCATAAATTTATGGATGAAAAATCATTTTGGGATATATTCGGCGAAACTAGTGAACAAACAATTCCGAAGGGAGACGTTAGTGCCATCACGACAATGACTAATATGGACTCGTTTTCACCATATTCGAAGGACCATGACTTTGAGGCTTCAACTTCTAACTCCATCGAAGTGCCTCCATTTCCTAGCCCGATATCTATTGAGGCTAAAGGTTTTATCAACACAAATCCGCTCATCATTGAAATGTCACCTAAGCATAGTCATTCGACTTGTAAGACCATGGTTGTGAGTTCTCACATCGACACTTTCTTTGATGACGAATTTGATGAAAATAATCACGTATTTGAAGAACCAAATGCCATTTTTGAGGATTCTTCCAAAAAGACCTCTTCACATGGGAAGTATGATGATTTTGTCTTCGAGCCCGAGAATAAGGAAATAATTGAACGAGAGCTTTCTCTTTTACCTCCACTTCTACCTACAAGTGAGGTAGATTTTTCCAATATCGAGGCCGAACTCGATGAGATGGAACGTCTTCTTTATAATGACGTCCCTTCTCAAGTCACCACCACCAAAGCTAATACTTCAATCGTTAAAGAGCCTTCGACGACTAAGGATTTTCAATGTGTGAAATCTTTACACATTGAGTCTTCCTTTGACCCACCCTCCATTCTCGAGGATTTACACATTGAAAATCCCTCAAATGAGAATGATGATCGTGTATCGGAGAGTGACACTCTCGATACTTTGTCAGATATTTCTCGTGATGACGAGAACGACGACACATTTGTTACGTTCTCGAATCCTCTTTTTGAACCTTCATGGATTAATAATCCACTTTATGAAGAGGATGTCAAGATCATCAATCACATTCATGAGGAATTACCTAATCAAAACTCCTCGATAATGAATGTTGATGAGCTTTTAGGACGTAGTACTATCGAGAGCTATTCTTTGATTTATAATGATGGTTTCGAGGACCTTGGTTCACCGAGCCTATCTATGATGAAGAATTCGATAGTATTGACGATCCTTCGTTTAGTGTTGACCATTATGATAATCCCCACGACGTCAATGTGAGAATTTTGAATGTGACTAATATTGAATTTGAAACGCCAAATATTTTCGACATAATTTAATCGGGTTTTCATAAAGAGTTTAAAAATGATGAAAAAGGAAAATATTTTAAATTTAATTTGAATGATGTTCCTACAATTTTAACTCCGTCATCACTACGTGTTTTGAGCGCTACCACCTCATCTACTCCTTTTGACGAAGGTGTGTGTGGATCTAGTGTGGGGCAAGCCCCTTATGTTTCCTCATAATTTTCCACCGAGGACGAGATATTTAATCTCGGAATCGCATTTATAGGGAAATCTCGGTCTTCCACCGATGCAATAAATGGAAAATCTTTTCGTTTGCTTGGTGTGAGTCTACCTCGAGTAGCTCAATATTTTGCCCCACCCATTGTCCCACCCTTCTATCTTATTTCTATTTTCTTCTACCCCTTTGGGATTTTGGCACATGCTGAAGTGGCGTTGTTTCGTCTTTCATCCGAAAACGAAGACGCCATCTTCGATCCGGGTATTTTGCTTCATCAAAGGACTTAGTCCTTAATACCGGTTGCTTTTAGGGCCTAGTTCATCATGTAAGCCCCATAAAAATGACCAAACCATGATAATCCCTAAATGATTAGATTTATGGGGATTCGAGTTGAGCTTTTGACTCGGTTATAAAAAACAAGGTGCCTCGTGGGGGATTCTCATGCTTATCCTTGTAAATATTATTGATTTCTAATGTAGTCTAATGCGGACACTTGTGCTCTTCCAACCTTTGTTCCGTGATTGTTTGTGATTGTGATTTATTAGGTTCATCGTCATCATTGAAGCCTCTCGTGTTCATTTTACGTATCACTCGAGCTTCGATCGTTGCCTTTGAAGATTCCGATATCCGATGATATCCTTTTACGTTCTAAAGTTTATTCTTTTAGCATAATTCATAAACGGCTATAGATTATTTGTTTTACCCTTTCCATGCTTGAGATTAAGCATTCGACTTTTCGTCTCTAGTATGGGGGTGTTTCACCCTTAGACTCGAAACATTGATGACAATGTTTAGTTTTAGTATGGGGGGTGAATAGATGGTTTACCTTGCTTACATCATCACGCAATCCAATTTTCATCTTTTTGTTATCGTTTTATTGTAAAATAAGGCTAAAAATGGCCAAATTTAATTTTTTTCTTGTTTTTCATAAGTGTTTAAGACACGAATGTAGGTTTTCCGATGGTGAAAATAAGAGTAATTTTTAACTCGACCGTGCGTGTTGAGCACTTAGCTTCGATTCCTTAACTATATTAGTCTAAGTCTCATTAAATTAAGGACGAGAAATGATAGAGTTAATTATAAGTTACTATGCTAAACGTAGAGTATTCGTATTCTTTCAAAAACTCATGTGTCCTAATTATTTGCTTATTCTCCCCTCGCTTTATTATTAAATTGTTAATAAATAGGTTTTTGCGGTTTAGTCTCTATTGTTGGTTTCTAATTGATTCTAGTAGCTTCCATGTAATTAAATTGGGAAAACATTAAGGATTCGCCAGCGTCACAGTTTTGAAATATTGGCACCCGAATAATCAAAGGCTTCCCTAGTAATAATTTTTAAGTTCCTCTTCACCTAAATGAAGCGAAAATACGAAGCTCACAAGTCCAAAAAATCTATGCAAAAATTAAAAGTGAATGTCTTAAATCTTGAAGCCTTAAAGATCCAAAATTCGCCTTAGCGTGAGGATATACGTCAAGTTATAATAAACACCTCATGGCGAGGTTAAATAAAAGACAAGGGCAAGACCAAAGCCATAATATATACTTCATGGCGAAGTTAAATAAAAGGTGGCAGTAAACTAATGCAAATTGGTAATACGTCTCATGTTCAAAACCATTCTAAAACCGTGTTTACCGATCCTTTTTGTTTACTTAATTTTTTGACATCGTTGTCTATTAGGAAAAATTATTAATTCAATGATTTTGATTACACCGTTAAGGCTCTATTTTTGGACCTAATACCTATCTATGCATAAGTAAAAAATGTATCCTCGTGATCATTAAGACAAAAATAAAATATAAGAGATACACTTTAGGAATAAGGGAGTTTAAGTACGTGATTAGAGCATATGAGGAGTGTTAACATTACTAACTTATAATGACAACGATCTTGTTTCACGCTTAGCATGGAATTGGGTGAAAATCGAAGATGACGAACTTATCTGTATGAGGCATTCATGTGTTCTTATTCTTTGACCCTAAAAGTCACGTTCTTGTGATGAAAACAATACATTATGTCTAAAACACATATAGTAGTAAAATTTAATTTACGTTTCAATAAATGTCATATAAAAATGAATTTTTGGAAGTGCTATGATACTTAATTGGGCACGACAATGGTTTAGTATGGGGGAGTGATGAGACTGCATTTATACATAGTCTCATCGTCCAAATCGGGCTTAAAATGCTTAAAAATATCATAAAATACCGGAAAATATGCTTGTGTTTGTTCATTGTGTTTTAGGTACGGATATCATGAACCCAACAAAAGAGAACAAGAATCAAGCAAAAACGAACACGGGAAATGAAGCCGCACAAAGAACCGGACCCGAACGATGAATTTCTAATAAAGTCCTTGAAGAATTAAAGAACTACAAGATTGGTCCCTCAACTTTGGAAGACTTGTCATTTTAAACCCTTGTAAAACTCTAAAATTGAATTTGGGTCCCTAAAATGTCAAGATATTAAAAGAGTAGCCCTTGAAGTTTGCTAAAAATATAATAATGGTCCTTGTTCAAAGTTGTAAAGATGGATGTGCCAAAAATGACAAGTATATTAAACTTGTCACAAAGGGAGAATTGCCTTATTACTGCCAAAACTCGATTTGTTGTTTTTTTGATACTCAGGGGGCTAAACATGTCACTTTCTAAACCCATACCCACTCCTATCCGGTCATAAACCCATTACAAGCCCAAAAGCCCACCACTTTCTACTTTACCCGACCCATGTCCAAGCCCACACCCATTAATCCACTAGACAAACAAGTTTAATATATATAATTCATTTTTAAACGAATTTATATATAATAAAATTCTCGGTTTTCACTCACTATTCATTAATCATCCCTAATTCATACCTCATGAACCCTAAATCTAATCATCCTAATTACCTAAAATTGTCACATGATAGTTTCTAGAACTATGATTTACCCTCATACAAACCAAACCCCCACCACTCAAACCCACACCCCGTGACTGGTGTGACCCCACTTGTGTTCCCCTGCTCCCTCTCTTTTGGCAAACTTGGAATATTACAGAAAATCCAACGTCCATGATGAATTCCTTTGTCCCAAAGTCTAGATGAACGTTTGAGATGCAATCCAACAGCTGTACAAAGCAACAACATCACATGGGATCCATTGACCAAGAGTTCAAGATTCTTCCAAGGGAAAATTCGGAAAATTAATAGTTAGGGTTTAGTGTAACGTTAGCCTTCTAGACTTTTCTTTCCAGTATTATATAAAGGAGGTGCATGTACCCCTTTAAGATTGTTCCAGCTTATGTAGTTTTTCCTTAAATTCAATAAATAGTTAATGTGTTGTTTTTATAAAATCTTTACTTAAGCAGTGTTTCATTTATTTATATGTCATTTAGATTAGTCCTTTAAATTTTCTTACAAGTGTTAGTGTAAACTTTTATCAAATTAGTTTTTTTGTTCAAAAGAATTTTTGGCAGAAAATAATCTTGAGAACCAAGGATTTCAAGTTTTTAGGTAATCTTGATTTGACAAGTCAAGGGTATTTGAGAGCTTGAGGTTTTTGTTAATTTCTGGTTGACTAGTTTGTTACAAGTTTTTCAAGTTTGGGTTTACAAATATTTTTCAAAATCTTATTACTTGTTTTCTGACGTTTCACTGTAGCATAAGCTTTTATAAGCCCTCTCTGACAAAGAGAGCTTATAGAAGTTTAGGTTGCTTAGGTTTGCCTTGTTTCTTAGCAGGTACTACAAGCACCACCCTTTTGACTGTTGTAGTCTAGGGTGGTGTGTTCACTCATGTCATAGCATCAAAACAGCCTCCCATAAGCCAATTATAGGAAGCTTGTACTCCTTAAAAGTACATCAGCTCAAATTTTTGGAAGTGTGGATGTATACGTTCTAGGTTTATGGCTTTGAGACCTTTTTTAAAGTTAAACTTGCTTTTTGAATATGTGCTTATGTGATTCTAAGATTGATATCTTATTTGTGTTAGTTTAACGGAAAATTTGTGTTTTTGATAAGTTAAATGCATGTTTAAAAAAGTTTCACTGATTTTCAGTTTAGTTTGTTTCAGTTTTGTTTGAAAAAGTTGGTTAAAGTAAAATTATAGGGGTGTTTGGCAAAGTTGTTGACTGAGCTCTTGAGTGACAACAATCTCACTTAACTTACACAGACACGCTCTATTTTGACCCTTTTGAAATTGGTTTAAAGTTTTGGTTTGTGGAGTAAAAATTTGCATAGTTTTGGTTTGAACATCCTAGGTTCAACAGTAGCTTTAGGTTTACTTTGTATATTTCGGCTTAATTAAAACTTGTTCACAGCTAGGATATGTGATATAGTAGGATTGAATACTATTGAAATAAAGTTTGATTTTCTTATTTTCTCATTAGGTTAGCTGTAATCTCACCTTATTTCCATATAAACCAGCATATCCACTTTCTATCCACCATTTCACACCAGCAGGCATTTATGGCCTTTAAATCTTGGATTTTGGCCATGAAATCTTGTTAGTAGGTGGAGTTAGGTTAGGTTTAGTGCTGCATTATCCAGGGATAGAGTTTATTCAACTTTTGTGGTTTATAAAGCTTGCCAAATCTCACAAAATACCACAAACATCAGCAAAGCATCCACCTGCTGTGTCAAGCACATCAGAGCCCTGTTGGGTTTGTTATTGCGGTTTGTGTGTTGATTCCTTGGTGATTAGTTACATTTTAGGTTAATATAGCCATAGGGTATCTGGTATCTTAGTTTTGTGTGCCTTTGGTAGCTTGACATTGCACTTGTAGTCACTGTTAGAAAAACTGCCCACTAGACCATAGTTTCTGTGACAAGTGTTTGATCTTTGGTTTGATTTTTGGTTTGGTTTTTGGTATCTGGTATCTTAGTTTTGTGTGCCTTTGGTAGCTTAAAATTACACTTGTAGTCACTGTTAGCAAAACTGCCCACTAGACTATAGTTTCTGTGACAAGTGTTTGATCTTTGGTTGATTTGGTGTACCTATTGTGATTGTGATATTTGTTTGTGTATTCATTGACTCCCTACAACCCTACTGGTTGCAGGGGTGCCCTCTGTGCCATAAAAACAACAAGCAACAAGCTTAACCAACTCTAAAACTCCAAAGTTTGACCAAAAAAGGTCAACCTACCCACTGTTTTGTCCTTTTGTGACATATTTTCAATTTTTTTAGATTTTTTATTTTTTTTCAAGTAGGTTAAGTAAAATTAGACTTTTAGAAAAAAGTTTTAGATTTTTCCTATTTTAATTTTATTGTTTATGATTATTTTAATATAAAAATAGTTTTTAGGGCTTAAAAATAGATTTAATTGGTAAGAAAATTTTGAAAAATATTTTTTAGTGTTTTTTAATTGTATTTGAGGTTTACAAGTTAAAAAATATTGGTTTGGCCTTTTTATTAATTTATTTAATTTTTAGGGCTTTAATTAGTATTTAAAAATTAAATATTAATTTATTAAAAAGGTTTCGACAAATTTTCTTGATTTGTAAACCCTAGATATATTTTTAGGATCTTAAATTAATTTTTTGAGAATTTTTAGATAAAGTTTATTTTTCGTCAATTTTACGTTTTTCGCGCCGTAGTGTAATTCGTAGCGTAACTCGTCATTTAATTTTCTTTCTTCTCACATCCAAAAACGTTACAAATCCAAGCATTGTTTTTATATTATTGGCACATAAATCATACACCTCATTCGAGAACGAACTTGCAATATCGGTTTTACAGTTTTCCTAAATCGTAGAACTTAATACTTGCCACATATACGCGTTTTTCCTAAAACGTGTGTAAAATACCTACAATCAAATGCCGTTTTTATTCTGAAGACGATTTGATATTTTCTCCCCCTTAAACAATGACCCGTTTTCTATTTACAGAGCTGTAGTCGTTTTTTAAAGAGTCAAATACCCATGAAAACATTTTCCGTTTAATGTTTTGAAGATATGAGTCTGGTGGCAATAAGATTTCTCTTATTTTTACAAATAAATGCACTGAAGCGTACACAAATTTGTGTTAGACCAAGTTATAAAGTAAACTTGATCCCTTGCATGGTTTTAAAGTAAACCATGCCCGAGAAAATTAATTCTCGTTGTGAGCCAACGTTTTCCAAGGAAATGCGTGACTTTAATATGAAAAGCGGGTTGTAGTCTGAAATAACTACAAGCCATATAAGCATGTTTTGAAATATTACTTTTATACGAACTCTATTTATGGCGCCATGTCAATATTAATCGACATTTCTAAAACCGTAAATATTATCGTACTAAAAGACATGCTTTTTTGAAAATAAAAAATATTTTTGGATTTTCTTGATTTTATATTTTTTATGGATTTTCTTTGTTTTATAATTATTTATTGTTTTTCTAGGTTTTATATTTTTGTATTTTTCTTTTTGGTGTTTAAATATATACAGTATATACATGATCACGAAAACAGATACTCGAGAATAGTTTACCACCACTATTCTCCAGTTCTTCTGCCAACTCCTTAAGAGTTTCAGGTGAGAATGATTCTTCATGTTTACGTAACTCTGAGTACTTCTCTTCGAACACTTTGCTTGTATATAAAGTGTTCACGAACCTATAATCTTTTTAAAGGACGATCAGATAAGATTAACTCAAAAAACTCATTAGGAAAACACCCTTCTAGAGAAGGAAGTTTAGCATGCAATAATTCGGTCTCCTCATCTAGTTTGAAGTCCGAGTTTCCTTCCAATGGAACCAAAAAGCCGTAAAAGCTGAACAACTTTGAAACATATAACCCTCTGAAGGGACAGAAACAAAGTCTTGAACAATAGAACAATAGAGCTCATTATATGATCATGAAACATATAAGCCTCGACATATTAAGCTCTATTATCTTCCAAATGTGAAGCCTTAATGAGGCAAATAACTTATTAAAGATATTCAAACTTGCACAAAAGCAGTAGCATAGGGAAATCAAGAAGCACAATATCAATGTTGCATTCTTAGTAAACGCAAGGCTTAGTATCGGGTTATCGGGTTGAACCCGAACCCGATAAAATATGAAAAAATAACCCTAACCTGACCTTATAAGGCTATCGGGTTGGTCGGGTTGACCCGATAGACCCGATAAGCATAGTTGGACGCGAATGAACCCGACCTTATAAGGCCTTATCGGGTTTGCGTCGGGTTCGGATCGGATCGGGTCAACCCATTTTGACACCCTAGTGACTAGTGATATTTCATTGTGTTATCACTAGTGATATTGTATTGTTTTTATCACTAGTCAAATATTCGTCAAATCTATAATTGTAGACCCTCCGCCAATTTTTTGCAATTTTTGGACATTTTGGCAAAAATATTTCTTCGTGTTTTTTTATAAAGTTTAATCTTAAATAATGAATGTTTAAGATTAGTACTTAAATTTAGATTGTAAGTAAAAAGAAAGATAGCAAAATAACTCAAATGTAACATATATTATTAAAAAGTTACACAAATTTCGGATCCAGTAGTGACACACAAAGTTCCATATGGACTTCGTTATCAATAACAAATCCCAAACATTGTACCATTCGAAACATGTAACACACAATGTATGCCGTTGTATATAACTAAAGAACGAATGGTCTTGACTCTTGATTTTTTTATGACTGCACCGCTTTGTAAAGAAGCCACCTTTCGGTAATGAAGAGTAACACCAAAAGAGCAACCTCAGGAAAACAAAGTCAGCAACAAAACAATTTTTGCTCAGGTTAGATCCCTTGAAAATTTAATATAACTTGTTGGGTACTTTTGGTCGAAGATATGCAACCGTGTTACATGTTCGTGTTGTTTTTAAATCGAAAGGCTCACCGTTTGGCTTCGTTAAATACAGATGATCTAATGAAGCAAAAGATGCTAAAAAATGGTTTAACTGAGCTAAAAAAAATGGTTTAACTGAGTTCATAACTTTAACCATTGGGTGTGGGTTGCATTTACGAAATAAAGAAGTAACAAAGAGAACCGGTTAAGACCTTGTCTAGCAACTTGAGGAGTATCACTGTGCGGTCCTTGATAAACCGAGCAACCACTAGCTTAAAAAGACCATTTTACAGTATATAAAAAAAGAAATTTTTTTGGTATGCAAATATTTGGACTCTAACCCGTTGTATCAAACTTTGAAGTTAAGAATTTATAAGAGTGCACATTGAGCTCATGTTTGTTCTAAGATGAACCTCATAAAAACAACGTAGTGTCCCTGTGAAAAACATAATATCAAAGTAACAGAGATAGATCTTACACCCAACCAACCACCCTTTGGTGTAATTTATTAAGAATCAGAGTACAAAGACAAAAGGATAAAGACTAGTCGCCAAATGGATGCTAGTCGAACGATTACAATAGAAATGGCGAGATCGTCCCAACTAGGTTGATCCGATCTCCCCCATATACATAGATCACTCAAACACACTCAATACAAGATGAAAATCAAACTCCCAGGTCAAGTCATGAACTTGAAGAGAGAGAGAGAGACGAGAGAGCTGCGCACACATATATGTGTGTAGAATGAAGTGATAAAGAAAACCCTAGTCAAAGACTAGGGTTATAATACTCGTCAAATGGTAATGGGGCCAGACATGGGCTTCAACGGTAACAAGCAAAACCCACCAAGAGAAAGCCCAAGATAATAAGTAACTAAAGCCCAAGTGCAAACCTGAAAGAAACAAGCAAACATAACACAATAATAACGTGGGAAGATTGCCAAAAACAACACCCTTCCTCAATCTGACACATGAGAGAGCAAAAGAATTATCTGCCAAACATGTTCACAAGTCTCAAATGTTTACATAGTTTCAGATGTTGGTTAATGCCATGTGCTTTTGTAAAAATGTCAGCAGTTTGATCAAGTGAAGCAATGTTGATGAATCACACCATCTTGTACCTTTTCCCTTACCAAGTGAACATCAACTTCAAAATGTTTGGTTCTTTCATGAAACACAGGATTGGCAGCAATGTGTATAGCAGAGCTACTATCACTATAAAGGTTCACAGGAAACAAGGTTTTAATCCTTAGATCACTAAGTAAATTAGTGATCCAAATTACTTCACAAGTAGCACTTGTCATACATCTATACTCAGCCTCAGCTGAAGATCTGGATACTGTGGGCTATTTCTTGCTCTTCCAAGAGACAAGACCTTCCAAGAAAAACATAGTATCCTGATACAAATTTTCTGGTTTTAAGACATGTGGCCCAATCAGCATCAGTGAAACAAGATAACCTTAAAGAAGTATCTCTATAGAAATGAATACCAGTCCCAGGTGAATTTTTGAGATATTTAATAACTCTCAAGGCAACTTTTAGATGAGATTGAAGAGGTGCATGCATGTGCTGGCTAAGGCAATGAACAACATAAGATATATCAGGTCTGGTATGAGTAAGGTAAATAAGTTTCCCAAGTAATCTTTGATACTAAAAAATGTTTAAGAGAAGTTTATCATCATTACTTTCATCAACAGCCAAAACATAATTTTCAGGCAATGGAGTTGCTGCTGGTTTAGCAGCAAGTAAACCAAATTCATGAATAAGTTATAGACAGTATTTCATGTGGGTCATGCAAATCCCATTATAATTTTCAAGAATCTCAATACCTAAAAAGTACCTCATAATGCCAAGATCTTTAATCATGAATTTGGTTTTTAGAAAGCTTTTAAATGATTCAATTTCCTCAATGCAGTTACCAGTAATGATAAAGTCATCAACATACACAAGAAGAGTAATAAACATATCACCATTCTGTTTAGTGAAAAAAGAGTAATCAAACTTACTTTGGATAAAGCCATGCTCAACCAAGACAGTGGTAAGTTTTGCATTCCACTGCCTTGGGGCTTGCTTAAGACCATACAAAGCTTTATTAACCTTACATGCCTTACCTTTATCTTTGTAATTGAACCCTAAAGGTAGAGTAATATAAATATCCTCATCAAGATCACCATATAAGAAAGCATTGTTAACATCAAGTTGGAAAAGAGGCCAATCATTAGAAACAACAATGCTAACAAGATTTTTACAACAGGACTGAAGGTCTCATCAAAATCAATGCCTTCCCTTTGACTATAACCTTTAACAACAACTCTAGCTTTAAACTTATCAACAAGGCCAGAGGACTTGTATTTAATCTTATAGATCCACTTATTGTTAATAGCCTTTCTATCAGCAGGTAAATCACACAAGGTCCAAGTATTGTTCCTTAAAAGGGCCTCTATTTCTTTGTTCATAGCCTCAACCCACCTACTATCTTTCACAGCTTCATAGTAGGTAGATGGTTCAACAGATTGATTAAAAGTGGTAGCAAAGCATAAATTAGTAGTGTTCAACTTAGAGTAGTTAACATGCTTCTCAATACCATACTTAATCTTGCTATCAAGAACAAAATCATTGAGTTTAGCAGGAAATTTAGTGGGTCTACTAGACTTTCTAACAGGATGCTCCCCTTCTTGAGGATGGTCCCCACTATGCTCAATAGAAGTGTTAGGAGAATTTTCATTATCAAAATTGCCCTCAGAGCAGGATTGCATATTTTCACCTATGGTGGTTGCAGATTCCTCCTCGTGATGATGCACAAAGGCATCATCAATAGTGGGGTGAACCCTACCATCCACACCAGGTGTTGCTCTCTCATCATCATTGGGACTTGAAGGTGTTTGGTTATCAAAAAAGGTTAAGAGTTCAACATCACTTGTAATGACTACATCTGTTAAATCTTTTCCAATTAGAAAATAAAATTCTTTTATTATCCAAGCTAAACAATTTATAAGCCTTTTTAAAAGAATAGTAACCAATTAAAACACATCTCTCAGACCTAGATGTGAGTTTGTCACTGTTATTCAGACATGTAGAAAAACACAGACATCCAAAACACTTTAAATGAGAGAGGTTAGGTCTTTTTCTATAGAGCAATTCATAGGGGGACCTACCATTTAAGACAAAAGAGGGGAGCCTGTTAATCAAATACACATCAGTTAAAATAAATCCAGACCAAAAATTAATAAGAATCCCACCCTGAAACATAAGAGTCCTGACTACATTAAGCAGGTGTCTATGTTTCCTTTCAGCAATCCCATTTTGCTGAGGGGTATGAGGACAAGAGGTCTGATGTATGATACCCAAAGAAGAGAGCATAGTGTGAACTTTGTTGTTAACAAACTCAGTCTCATTATCAGATCTAAAAAATTTGATTTTAGAATCAAACTGATTTTTAACAAGATTAATAAACTGAGTTAACCAATCAAAAACTTCATCCTTAGATTTCAAGAGATAAGTCCACACAGCTCTAGAGTAGTCATCCACAATGGTAAGGAAGTATCTATACTATTCCTTACTTTGAACTTTGTAAGGGCCCCACAAGTCCAAGTGAACAAGGTCACCAAGTTGACTGGATTTGTGATCACTCAAGGGAAAAGGTTCCCTTGTTTGTTTAGCCATATGAAAAGTTTCACAAACAGAAATGGTGGTGTTTTTGGAAAGTTTAAGGTCAGTCTTGAGAGCATTGAGGACTTGGTCAGAGGGATGACCAAGCCTGCAGTGTCAGATATCTTTAGAGGTGTTAAAATTCATGGCAATGTTAACAGTACCTAAGCTCTTAGTCTTAAGGTCATCAAACAAATAGAGCCCCCCAGATTCACTACCAGTTCCGAGAGTGGTCCCCTTGGCCAAGTCCTGAATATAACATTTATCTTCATCAAAACCAGCAAACAATTTGCTATCTTTAATAAGTTTGTTAACAGACAACAAGCTAACACAATATCCAGGCACAAACAACACATCATGAAGAACAACATTATTAGAGAGCTTGAGGTCACCAATGTGACTAATATTGGCAATAGTAATTGGGATGACCAACAGAAATGTTGAGGTTGGAAATGTCAACAACATTGAACATACCAACTGTGGAAGTGGTAAGGTGTTGGTTTGCCTCAGAATCTATAATCCATCCCAAAGTTATGGTTTTGACAAAAAAATTTAGAGTTTCTACAAAAAAACTTGGAAAAATTAATATTGAACCAAACATTAGCATTAAAAAAAGATATTCTACCTGCCATATTGGACTGAGTGTTGCCAGAGGTGTCATTGATCAGATTAAGAAGCTTCTGCATTTGCTCAGTGGTGAAAGAGTTAGGAGAATTACAGGTGGAAGCCTGTTTTTCCCCAACTTTGATGTCACAATTAGCATTAAAATTGGATTTAAAACCAGATTGCCTTTGACTATTAACCCTCTTTTTGTAACCAGCAGGATAACTAACCAATTCAAAACATCTATCAACAGTATGACCAATTTAATTGCAATGAGTGCACAAAAGGTTAGAGTTAGGACCCCTATAACTTTTGGTTCCATTGCCCTTGTTAGGGGTTCTATTGGGAGCATTAGAAGCATTCCTCCTATTTTGGTTGAAGGTCTTAGCAACAAAGGAAGTGGCATTCAATTTTGCCTCTAAATGATCAGAGTTCTCAGGAACACCCCTATCGGATTCCTCTCTAGATACAGTGACATAAGCTTCCTTCACATCAGGGAGTGGATCCCTGGTGAGAAGTGCAGTTCTAACAGGCTGATAACAGTCATCAAGCCCCATTAGGAACTGCATAAGCCTCATGATCTGCTGATGCAAAGCCAATTCAGTGCTAGCAGAACAAGAACATTTAACAGCACAAACACATTTAGGAATTTTAGAGACAACATCAAACTCTCTCCAAAGAGAGTTCAATCTGTGATAATAGTCATATAAAGAACTACCCCTTGTTTAACAGACTCAATTTTTTGAAGTAAGTTATAGACAATGGAACCATCAACCTTATCATAAGTTTCATTAAGATCTTTCCAAACATTAGCAGCATTTTCAGAGTAAACAAGGCCCATATACACATCATTAGAAACAACATTCATAATCCAGGTAAGAACCATAGCATTGCATCTATCCCATTGAGCACACAAGACATCATCAGTATAAGACTCTCTCAAACAAGAACCATCAACAAAAGCAAACTTGTTTCTAGCTTGTAAAGCAAGTCTCATAACATTGTTCCACATTCTATAATTTTCAGTCCCCAATAACTTGAAAGGATCAAGAACAGAGCTACTATTATCACTACTATGAATATGAAGTGGGTTTCCAGCATCCAAATTGCTAATGAGAGCAACAGGATTGGTAGTGGTTTTAGGGAGACCCCTACCACCACCATTTCCTCCACCACCATTGGGTGTAGGAGGAGCACCACCAACACTTATGTTTCACACAAAGAGAGAGCAGTGCAGACAAAAACAATATAACCAAGTATAAAAGCAAACAAAATAACCAAGTATAGCAAGCCAGAGAAAAAGAACAAAAAATAATCACAATAAACACTCAGAATATAAGCACCAGAAATGTCAAGTTGTGGACGGAGATTGTCCAGAGCAGGTATCCACACCAGTCAAGGCTGGAGGGTCAAGGTGTTAACCGAATCCGTTTGCACCCACAAACTAAACAACAATAGCTCACAAAAGTAACCAAGAGAGATATAAGTAAGAAAATGAAAGAGGACTTACAGCGCATTAACAGCAACCAGTATCTATAAAAAAATCACCCAATCTCTAGATTCACTTAGTCTAGAGGATGGGCGAGCCACCAACAGGAAACCCCCAAAAAAGAGAGAAACAAATTAGGGTTAGCAAACCCTAATAAAGATTTACCTGAGCGAACTTGCCAAAAAAGGTAACGACACCACCAAAGGTGATACCAGGATAGCAGAGAATGTGAAAACCCCAAAAATTAAATTAGGGTTTCAATAAACCTTAATTCAATCTTTCAAGATTTTTAACGGCACCAGCGAAATAAGCAACGACACCACTAATTAAAACTTCCTGGGCACCAGAGAATCAGAAGCCCCAAAAAAATAAAATTAGGGTTTTTGAAAACCCTAATAATAATTTTTGAGAAAAGGAACGGCGCCACCAATACAAGCTTCAAGAGACGTCAATAGAGCTAAAGATCACCACCAAAATACAAAACCCTAAAAATAAATTAGGGTTTCATAAAACCAAAAAACTGATTCAACAAAGGACACAAGAGAGCTTAGATAGGCTGAAATATCTACAACCTAGAGCTCTGATACCATGTGAAAAACATAATATCAAAGTAACAGAGACAGATCTTACACCCAACCAACCACCCCTTGGTGTAATTTATTAAGAATCAGAGTACAAAGACAAAAGGATAAACTAGTCCCCAAATGAATGCTCGTCGAACGATTACAATAGAAATGGTGAGATCTCCCAACTATGTTGATCCAATCTCCCTCAGATACATAGATCACTCAAACACACTCAATACAAGATGAAAATCAAACTCCCTGGTCAAGTCATGAACTTGAAGAGAGAGAGAGATGAGAGAGTTGCGCACACAGATATGTGTGTGTAGAATGAAGTGATAAAGAAAACCCTAGTCAAAGACTAGGGTTATAATACTCGTCAAATGGTAATGGGGCCATACATGGGCTTCAACGGTAACAAGCAAAACCCACCAAACGAAAGCCCAAAGATAATAAGTAACCAAAGCCCAAGTGCAAACCTGATAGAAACAAGCAAACATAACACAATAATAATATAGGAAGATTGCCAAAAACAACACAATAATAATATGGGAAGATTGCCAAAAACAACAGTCCCAAACATTATAGTATTCTAGACATGTAACATGTGTATACATAGTCGTAAATGAGCAATGCATATCTCATTTCTTTAACCAATGTGGGATGTAAGGTTGAAATGGTCTGTTGGATCACTGCTTGGATTTGTGAAGACTAACACCAAAAAGAAAATGGTACAAGAAAACTCAGCAGAAAAACAATTTCCACCCATATATCTTCCTTAGCTTCGATCCATGAGTTGATTGAAGTGAAGCTTAAGAGCCTTTCCTTTCACGTGCACAATGGGGAAGTAACTGTGAAGGATCAACTGACCCAACTAACAACAAAAAGAGGAATAGCAAGGTGTGCTCGTGCAATCCGTGTAACAATAAAGGAAGAAACGTATGAAGAGCGGCAAAACATAATCAAAAGAACGCAAGTCCTTGAGTAGTAAAAAAAGGTTTCCAATTAATCAGATAAAGTCCATTTGTCATTGTAGCAAGTCATGGCCACGCTTGATTATACTTCGATCTATACTAGTGTCACTACAAAATTTGTGACAATTCCTTACGCAAAAGTAAGCAAAAGATAAGAAAAGAGTCACCCAAAAGCTATTCTGGAAACTCCTACTCATAACAAAAGAGTAAGTAATAGGGAAGCGCTAAATGTCTATGCTTACACATTATTAAGTAAGTAAAAGGCTAAAAACTTTTGCTTACTCTTTTCTTTACACCTAAGACTAAGAGTAAGCAAAGGTATGCAAAACTATTCATAAATTATACACTTTTTGTATCACAAAATGATGATGCTTTCTAATTCCAGGTTCAATATCAAAATACAAATATTTTCAAATTTTGGTTTCCAGATTCTATATCATATCAAAATCAGATTCAAAATACAAATATTTTTCAGTTTTCCATCTAAACACAGGGATCCCGTTACTCAGCATATTCATCGTTTACATCATATAAAAACATAGAATATGACTTCAAAACAGAAATTTTACAATAACATTGAAAATTCTCATATTTTTCTCAAATGCGGTGTCGGTTACAACTCACAGAACTTGAGACTTGCACGTAACATGACTCAGCTGGCGCGTGTCCTCGTCTTACTCCTTAACATACACAAGAATAAAAGAAAAATAAGCTTCTTGTTATATCAGAAAAGTAAAAAACCATGGGTAAGCATTAATGTATAGCCATAGAGGTCAAATAATGATGAGAAGCTGGGTGACGGATCAAACTGGTCATATTTTAGTCCAAAAGCTTTAGCTACTTTTAAGTCTCTCTAATCATTCAAAGAAAAAGTTACAAGGACAAATAAAAAGTCGAGTTATCTTACATTAGATGATTTAAAAGGTGCTCTTGGATGTAGCATCCTTCTCAGAGAATTGTACCTGCCAATTGTGTACCACAACGTTATTGAAAGAACATGTGAAATAACTTGAAAACTTGAATATATGCGGAAAAATTGATATCCTGTTCACAGAAATCCTGTTCACAATTGATCAAGATATAATCTTTCTTTGAGATAACTGAACGATAGGCGATAGTATTAAAATACATTTCTGCAAAAATTTTCGGATCAATATCTGGATCAGTTATAGCCTATTGTATCATATGCATGTCTATCGGTAAAATGCATCACACTGGAAGATGGAACCAAAAACATAACAGAGAAAACAGGGATCATACCGATAATCATAAGTCATGGGTTCCCCCAGCTTCAATAGACCGGGCAGCAAAAACACCAACACATGTCTCCCCGTCAACATGCCTACGGAAACAAAATCACCATGTGTAAATTACTTATAAGAATCCTGTAGCAAATGTTGTTCTAACATATGAAACTGTTCCAAAAACACAATATGTTAACCTGTGTATTTGATTGTTACTATAAACTCACTTGTTTGGTTCTTTTAGCTGCAGTTAATATGTATTGAATGCTAAGAAACCAAAAGTCATACGAATTCATAAGAAGAAATGAATTCTCTAATTCCAGTAAATATGTTGATCGCAAACGAAACAAGACAGTAAAACTTGTTTATAGTATCTAGCTTCACATGTACCATCTTTTCCAATTCTGAAACAGATGAATCTCCCTGAATTGAAGCAACTATTACTTGATGCTAATTCAACTTTACATATCTAACTAATAATGGACCACGTTAACTGAACTTTACATCTTGTTCTGATTCTAATATCACAAATTTATTATTATGTTTAAAAATTATGAGGTTCATCCTGCTCACCATTTTTCAAGGTTACAATTGGGACCACAGCTTTGATTCAGGAAACGAGAGGCATTCTCCTTAAAAGTAGCATCTATGGTGAAATCTTTACGGATTTCACACATATAGAAGTTCTGAATGCCTTGGTGCTTCATGTCCCAAAGCCGTTCCTCACATAACGCATCACTAATAACTGAATCAGCAAGTTTAGCAACTCGGTCAAAACTAACAACATAATATAGCAATAGTTTGTGAAATATCGAAGACAAAATCCAACCAGACGAAAAAACTTGTTAGTACCTTCTCCGACATATTCTATAATAAATTCACCCTTTTTGATAGACTCAGCAGCCACCACGCCCCAACCACACGGCTCAGTCTACAAAGAGCAAAAAAGGAGAGTAAACATCACACTGATTGATCCTCCCAAAAGAATGTGTACACCCTTCAGCAGTGATTTGAAGGTTGTTCTTTGTTACTGTCTTCAGCAGTGATTACACCCTTCACCAGGATCGGCATAGTGGTGATGGTCTGGAGCCACTTCACATCCTTCCAGCTCAAGGTTCGGTCAATTTGACCAGCAACATAAGAAGCTAAGCCAGAATCATTAGCCTGCATTTCACAAAACACAGTTCTTAACGTCAATAGGAAGCTTCAGAAGTCTGAATACACGATCACCATGACTGTAGAAAAGAACTCGATAATTTTGAAAAAACAGTTCGAGAGACAGTTCTTTACTACAATTACAGGAGGTGAAGTAGCAGCAGCAGCCTCTCTGCTTCTAGTTGTTGTTATTGTCTATTACTGCGTTGGTGAGGCACCCGTGTATCAAACCTAACCAGTGGTGGATCAGAAAAGAAGTTAAAGAGTATGTTACTTTTGCTTTGTTTTGTTTGAGCTGATCTAAAGCACAGTTCATTAGGGTCTTAAGAGCCCAGTTGATCAAGGGAGATTATCACAGAAAATGTGTTCTATTTCAGTTTATGCCTCAATTTCAAGAGCAATATTGACTATTATTTGCTCGATATTGCCTGCAGTGCGCTAAGTTGATCGAACGAATTTCTATTGTGGCTTTAAATCATGAATATCAGTATATCACTACAACAAATACGGATTTCTATTGTGACTTTAAATTCAACAAAAAATGTGGCATGGACTAAACCCACTCCCAAAATAACCCACTAACTGACCAATTGGAATGATGCCATTTCATAAGATGAGCCGTTCCAAATGATGCCATTTCATAAGATGAGCCGTTTTCGAAGACATAAGCAATCTTTGAAGCCTTGGTTTTAAGGGAAACCAACGCAAAATGTTTATTGCTTTCTTCTTTCGTACTAACTATGGTCTATTTATAGCCATATTACCAACCGTCTTATGACACATCCATCTATGGTCTATTTATATCCATATTACCAACCGTCGACATACTAACTATGTCGATGCAGCCACAGTTAAGCACAATGAACATCTATCTCATTCAAAGAATTAGTTTATCCACATTGGTTTATTTATATACACTCGATACCGTGTAACTAAAGCAACAACCTATACTTAGGAAGCACTCGAACCCCAAACAAGTGGTAACACAATGTTAATGTGTAAGGGTTTTAGATATTAATTTATAAATGTTGTCGACCTGGCTAAGGAAGTTTACACATGATATTTTAAATCTTTGTCTATATAGTTGCTCTTTTTTGTATAACAAATCTGATTTAAAACATGTTCTGTTTGTTTAAGTTGCTGATAAATTTCTCCTTCTCTTTGTTTTAGGATAACGGTCCTAAGCCTGGTCAAGCTCCACGCCCAGGTGGTGCTGGTGGTCCCCCACCTGTTCGCTCTTAAGAATGGATGTTTCCTCTGCTTTTCCGTTTGTTTATTACAACGGTCCTAAGTCTCATGCATCATGCCAATTGTCAAATCTAGTCTGTAATCTCCGGTATTAAAGATATTTCTGAACTTTTCTTTTTGAGATGCCTTTCGTAATATTACTATCTAGGTTTTGACCTTGTGATGATCAAAATTATGTCTTGGTTTCACACCAGTAATGAAATTCAAACTTCAAGGCTATGATGCGATTTTGTTTGATGTGCTTTTTCTTATTTATAATTTCTGAATGTTGCATAATCTCAAGTTCTCAACTGGGTACTTATTGATATGATTGAATGATTTTTAAACCAAACCACTAAAATATGATTTTTAAACCAAACGGGGCCTATATATTCTTTACGCAGAAAACCATATTAACTACACCAGGTCCATACCGCGAAATTTGATGTCTAAGGTCATAATCCTGAAAAGTAAGTCGGTCCTAAATCTATTACGATCGCCATAAGTTTCTTTATCAATTTGAATGCTATTTTTTTTGGGATTAATATATGCATATATAAATGATGTAATATAATCAGCTCTTAAGACCTGAAAATATACTATATCATCAATGTTCACAAGCAGGGTAAATAGTTGTTTCAGTGTCAGAATTAGTTGAGCTATGTTCACGGGACCCTGTAGGTTGTTTTTCTAAGGAATGATCGAGAGGTATAAAAACATGTCGAATGTCAAATTTATGTTTGAGTTTATATGAAATGAAAGCATTATGTTGGTGGAGTTAATCAACTTCCTTTTTCACAAACTAATAAAACACTCGTATGCGAGTTTATTTTTGTGTGGATAGATTCATAATATAATTCCCATACCACTAATACTAATTTGTTTGGATATCCTGTGATTACACTAAGTTCAATCATATACACTACGTTAAGTAAATACAAATGATGTAAACCTGAATAAGCAACTAAAATTATCGAAAACTTAATTTATAGCAGTACATAACTATAAGCTAACAAAAAGCATCTAAAAACTTACTTCGTATCTAACATTCACCACCTAATCTAAACGTGATATCGCTATCAGAAATCAATACATAACAAGAAGTAGCTAAACATAAGTATTAACAGATCATATACATAACAAATTAGCTAAGAGGGTGTTTGGTTAAGCTTATATGTGGGCTTAGGCTTATATTATATAAGCAAATTATGGCTTTTATATAATAAGCTTATAAGCTTTTGTTAAGTGTTTGGTTTAGCTTATATAACTAATATGGTAAAATGACAAAAAAATACATAAAAATAAAAAGGATAGTAATTATTAAATAAGGGTATAAAAGTCTTTTTAGGTAATATTTTTATATAAGCCCAATTAACCTTACATAAGCCTCAAATTCTTGGCTTACCAAAACCTCCTTATATAAGCTTATAAGCCCACTTATATAAGCTTAACCAAACACTTGATTTTGGCTTATAAGCTTATATAAGCTAATAAGCTTATAAGCCCATTATATAAGCTAAAATAAACACCCTCTAAACCTAATCCACTAACAGAAATCGATTTTCACTAACAGAATTCAAAAAACATCACTCAATAAGTAGCTTACAGTTTTCGCTTAATCGAGTCGATATGTAACGACGTCGTTTTATCCAGATCTGATTGTGACACGTGTCTTCTTGAGTGATGGTGATGATGATGACGTCAGCGGTTTATTGATGGAGAGATGATCGTCTAGCTAATCGGGAGAGACGACAAGAGAGATGATCGCATTTTCTTTTTTGATTTTTTTTTAATATTTGGAACGGATAAGAGAGAGGGGTATTTAGTTTAATCGGGAATATTTTTTGCTGACTTTTCATGTTTTATATATTTAGTAGGTAAAAGTTTTTGCTGACTTTTATCTTTTTTGAATATTAAGTAAGTAAAAGGTTTTGGGGACTTTTATCATATTTTAAATATTAAGTAAAAGTTTTTGTGACTTTTATGTAATAATTTAGATATTTAGTAAGTAAAAGTTTTAATAGTGACTTTTATAGGTTTTAGTAAGCAAATGTTTCAGTAAGTAAATGTCACAAATTTTGTAATGTGTTTTCATTTTATTGTTCCAGCATCCTGGTAGATCATCTTGATAGATTGTAAGCATAAACTTTTTTACATGATAGCCAAATAATATAACTTTGAAGGAAAATGATTGGGGTGGTAGTACCTTCTCGCTAACTCGTCATACGTCTCTCCTTATGGAACTTTTTGCTCTTCAGGCTTCATTTCTGTCACTGAATACTCAGAAATGACCTACAACAAATAATAAAGAGGGAATACACTTATCACCATCTAGACAAGATTACAAAATTGATTAATTTAATTCATTTATCGCTTTAAACATTTCAGTTTAGATCTAATTAATATAATATATAACCGAACCGTCAATCGCTACTACCATGAGAGTTCGACGACAACCTCATCCATACTTGGCCTATTTCTGGGGAGAAATTGTAGACATCGTCTTGCAAGTTCTCTTAAGCGCACTAACATCTCTTTTGGACACTCTTCTATCTCCGTGTCCAAGAAACCATCGGGAAATTCGCCCCTTTCGAAATCAGGCGACGCCCATGAAATCAAGTGTTGTTCCCCAGGTGGCCGACTCTGGTCTAGTATTGCTCTACCTGATAATACTTCAAGTAGCACAACACCAACGCTATAAACATCAGCCTTTTTAGTCAGAGCACCTGTATGACATGACATGAAAATTTTCAAATACAAAGTTAAAAAAGAAAAAAAAAATGTGTGTAGTATGTTAGAAGCATAGTATCTTCTTAATAACAGGATAAGTAAAAGGCAAAAAAAAAAAGATTGGGGTGTTTGTTTCGGCTTATATAGCCGGCTTATGGCTTATTTGGTTTTGGGCTTATGTTTCAAAGCCCGCTTTTTGTGGCTTATTTAAAAACTTTTCAGCTTATATTAGCTTATCATGCCATGATAAACTCATACCCTATATAAAGTTTAAAAATAAGCCACAAAAGCGAGCTTATGAAACATAAGGCGAAAACCAAATAAGCCATAAGCCGGCTATATAAGCCGAAACAAACACCCAAAAGTCTTATAAAAATAACCCACGAATTTTTTAATTTACCAATATTCCCAAAGAAAATAGTTTTCAAATTAAAAGAAATAGCTTATCATGGAAAATATACTAAAAGGTAGGTTGGCATAAAGGTTTAGCTTGTTTTAGGTCAGTCAAGTATACTTACCCGTGACTATATAATAAGGACATACATATCCAAAAGTCCCAAGAGTCCTGCCTATAAAATGACTCGCATTTCCTGCGTGCCCATCTATAGCAGCAACTCCAAAATCAGCTAGCACACCATTGTAGTCCTAGTGATCATTAAAAATTATATATGTTTAATATGAGGCTTAGTAAATATTAGTGGATGAGCAAAATCTAATCAAAAAATTTTATATACCTGATCAAGTAAAATTTTTGATGGCTTAAGATCTCTATATACAACATATGGAGTTTGGTAATGCAAGTGGGCTAGGCCCCTTGCTGCCCCGAGGAGAGCTTTCAAGCGTAATTTCCATTCAAGGCGGTCACGATCTGTTTTACATATAACATGTTAATTCTTGATTCGTACATATGTAAGTTTTCTTACTATTCAAATTGCTATGGTTTACAAAAAGCAATGTACAACAACTCCTTGATAGTGAGTATAAGCGATACAAGTATAAGACTCAACCACATATGCAATATGCATAATCAGTTTAGAAAGCTTGTACGTTATGACGCAAACACTACAATAAATTGTCTTTTTTTGGGTGTTTTCCGTGATCTTAAAAATTAAAAAAATGTCAAGAAAAACTACAAAAAGCTATTACTACATTTTTTGGGTGTTTTCCGTGATCTTAAAAAGTGCAGATAAAGAGATAAAGTGAAGGAAGTAAAATAATTATAATGATATTATAACATAAGGATAAATATTTTACTTTTTATAACACTCATTTTTCTTTCATAATAATGTCCTCAAACATTATATTTTTAGCTTTTCCCTCACGCTTTTTAAAAGTGTCACTGAAAAGCTAGATTTACGACATTTTTTATATCATTATGGGAAAATAATAATAAAGTCTAAATAATGAAAATTATATTTTATGTTCTTCACATGTTAACCGATGATCATGTATGGTGAATCGTTATTCAATTATTCGACACCAAGTCTAGCTATCTATTATGTCCCTAATAAAGTTATTCACACAGTTGTCTAAAGATAATTCGAGAATATAAAGGTGAAAGAAATAAACAATTTAGGCTGTTACCATTTTATTGGGATAAATGTGATTTGCTCTAATATCAAATAAAAGTTATGCAATTACCATATATCATTGTATAATCAAGGTTACATTTCTCATAGATAAAATAATACTAGTAAGTAATCAAAGGTAGGTTAAGCCCGTACGTTATTAACATTGGCTAATAATAATGGCTTTAATTAACAATATGCTACAGTATTAGTTTATTAAGCAAAGAAGATTGTTATGATTAAAAACCCCATTTCTCTATTCGAGTAAAGATAGTAAACACTCACCTTTAAACAGAAGTCTCTCCATACTCCTGTTGGTCATGTATTTGTAAATGAGCATATACTCACCGTCATCGCAACAGAATCCAACCAGACTGACGATGTTAGGGTGCCGCAGCTGCGCAAGATACGTTCTCTCCTCCTAAAAAACTCAAAGTTTCACTAGTCTTAGTTTTATATAAGAATAGTCTTAGTTTTATATAAGAAAAAAGCTGAAATAAGCTACGCGCGCATTTAGCATTAAATCATCTATGTTGGTAACCTTTACAAATGTTTAAATTATAACACTAGCGAATGCATTTAATTCTTAAAACGGTTTAGAATATTGGACTTCTTCCTATCATGTAGTCATGAAATTGATATACACTATAATTAACAATATTATGGACTTCTCTATTTTTTAAACTTCTCTATACATCACCATAGATAATGTATTAAAAAAAGAAGTATTTAGCTAAGTTTTTCTGAATGGACCACCATCCAAAAGCTCGTACAAGTAATTCTAGATACATATTAATATTAGACGTGTCTGTTGAAATAGTTTGGGCCATACAATAACCGTCTAATAATTAATACCTTTAGATACTCTACAAAAGAAGTGTCTGTTGAAATAGTTTTCTTCAACTAACCAAATTCTAAAAGTTGATTACAGAAATTAGTCTAAAGACTTTTCACATCATTGCATTTTTCATCTTCAGATGTAGAGGGCACTCACCGTGTCATGTAATTATCAATTTTTAACGGACTATGATTTGACCACAACTCAAGTAATTAATCGGGTTAATTGACGATGATTAAAACAGTCTAATGGCAGGGACACATCCTTGCCAAAAAGCTTTAGCGAGAACGTGTCATCACCAATACGTCCTCTCCAAACCCGTGTCACTAAATCTATTAGCGAGAAAATGTGTCAATAGCAAACAAAACTTTACAACAATCAGGGTATGATAAGATCGTTTAACAAACGGTTTACACATGGCTACAGCATGCAAACTTGTGTTTATGTGTCAGGAAGATGGTGAGTGTGTTTTTTATCAGGGTATTTTTGTGTATTTTGATATGGAAGATAAACTTTGATTTTGGGTTTTCTTTTTGAGTTGAAAGAGCTTCATATGAATAATATACTAATCTTCAATAAAGAAGATAAAGAAATTCAGCAACAAAAAATTACGGGGGAAACTGGAGTATGTAAAAACACAGGCTTATCCTTACAAAGATGGATTTACTGGATATATTTAGTTGAAGTTTAGTCAAAAGACCGGTGAGTTAAAAATGAACAACAACGGAGAATAAAGATATAATTAGTGAGGTACAAAGATGTAAGGTGAGATTCTATGTAAACCATTTGAACAATACTTGTAATTAGCTCAGCATTCTAAGTTGTTTATACTATTAGCTTAGAAAAAGGGAGTGAGCAAGGACTTACCAACCACTCTCTACCACCTTGTCCCGTGCGGTTGTTTCGACTATGCTTTTTGACTGCAACCTGCATTTTCGTGGCTAAGGGTGAAAGGGTATCTTCATCCACCCGCCCGATGTACACGATACCAGAGCCTCCTTCGCTGATGGACTCCTTAAAGTTGTGTGTAGCACGTCTCAACTCACCAAGTGTAAATCGCTTCACCCCGTCCAACGCTGCCTCTTCCGATGCATCAAGGAAGCGTGAAGTGCAACAGTTCCCCATTCTAAAAAAAAAACAACAATTATATGATGCTACTTACTCATTATATAACTGTTCATATCATCTATCAACCATTCAACCTACAAACATCTTACCATCTTAGTCTAACAACTATCACTAACTACAATTAAAACAAAGCCCGTTCAAGTCTGTCTATTCTTCCATATTTTATTATGGTTTTTCATGGCATTTCATTCTGTGATAGTATAGCAATTAGCACACGATTAACCCCTTTTTTCATCCAAAACGAAAAAAAGCACCATGTAGATGTTGTTTTAAGTCTTGTTAGATATGGTTTAATTGATCTTTATTATCTTTCTTCTTTAGACCATGATTCTTCGAAAAAAAATACCGAGTGGATATATTCAGAGGTCATACAGAATTTTGAACTATCCTCATCATGTACTTGTTAAAACATTTAGCAGCGGCGCTGGCGCATGTCTATTACGTAGTAACTTGTACTAATGATGTATGCAAAAGCTTTGGATGAAATGTCTGTTCTAATTCAAGAGTTAGAAGAATTTTCACCACATATATGTTCTGTAAAGCATTACTCGTACTAATATCCTATATTTGTATATATGATGATGCAAAACATATCTATATATAGTACTATGACATAACCTTTAATTAAAAATGTCGATCACAATTAAAAATCATATCTACACAACATCTATACATTCTCTAACAAATATACAATCATATTGTTGGAAGATTTAATAAATAAAATAGGAAGTAAACTTATAGAATCAAGTATATACCGGGAATTTTGTGTTGAAGCTTTGCAAGATAAAGATCGAGAATGTAAAATTGAGAAAGTGAGTGAGATTAGCTAGCACCCATGTAGAATATGGTGGATCTATTTTAGAAGGGTGGAAGCAAAATGACTGCGAACATGGAAGTAAAAAGTTTTCGATGACAAAAGTATGTCAAGGAGGAAGTTGAAATGATACAGATGTTGTTTGGTCGTTTTGTTTCTTTCAGCAGCTGTCACGTGTTGCACACTCTAAAAATTAATTGGACACTCAAAAATATGTTATGTTGATATATATACTTTTAAATAATTTCTACTTATATCATTATTACAAGGGTATAAATGTCAAGACAACATATTTTTTAGTGGAGAAATGCTACATCCACACCCATTTTACATAAAAACTTTCACATACACATCTGGCATGTGAGTTGCACCAATCATATTGTATTATAATTTCTCTTTCTTTTTTGCACTACTAATAATTATTTGACACATAAGGGTGTGGATTTCTTTTGTGAAAATTGTAAGTGGATATAGCATTTTTCTTTTTAGTGTTCTAATCAAATTTAGGAGTGTGCAAATAACTAGGATTGTTACTCCTTCCTCTCAAATTCACCTTGGCCTTAAAATTATTGTCGAGAGAAAAAAAAATTACATGTTTAAGAAAAATTTAATTACTAATTTGATTTTTACAAAAACACAGTAAAGACAATTTTACTCTTTGTTAATTAATTAGTTTTTCTTTTATTTTTGTAATTAACAATTTGGATTAAAAGTAATATAGTAAACTTAAACAAACTTAATTTTTATTTTTAAAAATAGACAATAATTTTGGTAATAAAAAAAGAAAAGATAGATAATAATTTTGAAACAAAAGTAGTATTTATTACAGTTTTTTTCTCCTATTTTTGAATAAAATAATAATTTTAACTTAACTTCTCAAACTACCCTTTAAACTACATTTATTTATTATTAATTGTCATCTATGATGCACGGGATCGCCCAGAAAGGTGACGTATCCGTTTGGGAGCGGATCGGGATCGGGGTCGCTGGAGATTCGGCTGAGGATCGAATCTTGACCGACTCCCAAATCATGGGATCGAATCTTGACCGATTCTAGAACGGATCTGCATGTTTAGCCCATTTATTGGCCTGTTCTTTTAGGGTTTGTATGGGCTGCTAATTAGTATAAATACATAACGACAATATCATATTATTCAACATCAACGACTCACCAATCATTCGACGTCGGTATACCATATTGTCGGGTTTATGGAGTTTGCTTTTGATTCCATGGAAGATGTTGCTTTTAATTAGTATAAATACATAACCACAATATCGTATGCTTTTGATTCCATGGAAGATGTTGGGTTTATGGAGTTTGCCGACCTTTCACTAGATGAGCCGGAGCTTGAGAATTTTTTGGTTAATTAATTGTTAGTTTTCTTTTGAAAAATAGTAATTTGAAGTTTAGAATTTACATCAATAAATATTTATTCTGAATTTTCTATAATATTTTTTTTTATATTTTTATTGCCGTATCCATGCCGATCCCGTATCTTGATTTTTTTATTTTTGCCGATTCCCGTTCCCGTATAGTTCCCGTATCCCCGTTCCGTTCCCGTTTCGGTGCAACCTTGATTGTCATTGATCATCTATTAATATCATCACATACAAACTAATTGATCCAATTTTTATGATTAGTTTTTATTTTTATAACTTTAAATTTGTTCTCACAGCAGTCTATATATATATATATATATATATATATATATATATATATATATATATATATATATATATATATATATATATATATATATATATATATATATATATATATATATATATATATATATATATATATATATATATATATATATATATAGGGTGGGGGAGGGAGGTTAATGTGAGAGATTTTTTAAAGTTGTAAAAATAAGAACTATTCTAAAACACCACTAAAACATTGATACATTATCATTTTAGCAATAATACACCAAAATATACATTATTTATACAACTTAACATTCTACCAAGTAATAAACAACGACTTAGTGTGTAACATATTACTGATACACAATTAAAAATATGATACACAAACATCACAATCTTAAAAAGATAATATCTTATACATAAAATGGTACATTTGATACACAACCACCACCAAATAAGATGATACACAATACCAAAACATGATACGTATCAAACCTCGAATCAAAATGTATCACTTAGATTTAGCCAATTTTCTAAAGAAATCCCATCGAATCTTTAAAAATTATGTTTTTACTTGATCATGTGTTAAAATTGTTTCACATAGAGTGCCATTTGTGAGATTTTGTTTGGTTCTCATTTTTACAACTTTAAAAAGTTCTCATATGATCCAAATTCTAGGGTGGGTTATAATAAAAAGATATTTATAATAAAAAGGGTAGGGTGAAATCCTAGCCCTTGGATCAAATTTGATGAGATCAACAAAATAAGCGGTGGTATTTTTGTAAATAATTAAAATCCGAGGGGGCATTGTGTAATTATGGAAATCAATCAACCGTCCTTTTTTTTGTTTCCCCAAATACATCGATCATTCTTTCATATAAATCAAAACACACACTCTCTCTCTATTAAAAAACACACAAAATATCTAATTCTTTCGATCAGATCTACGAAACCCACGATGGAACATGATCTTACAACACATGGCAAGTTAATTTTTAATTTGGATCGAAATGAATTAGGTTTTGGTAAGTATTTAACTCAATTTTTTATTTTAATTGAGGTTATTAGGTTTTGATTTTAAGTTAGATGTAGTAGCTTATGTTAAATTGAGATGAGGCATGGGTGAAAATAATTGAGTGTGCCTTGTTGTGTTTTTGATGAACTAGAAGTATGAACAGAAGTGCAGAAAGATGTATGTTGATGTTTATATGTATATGTGGATGATGTATACAAGGTGTTTGATATAATGCCTCAATAAGACTTCATAACATTGGTACAATAATTTTATATTTCGATGCACTAGAAATGACACTCTAATGTAGTAAGTTATTGTTGTGGTTTATAAAAATGATTTATTTTAAATGTGGCTTGTCATTCTTAACGTTATTGATTGTGTTCTCATGCTTATGCATGTGATTTAGTAGAAAATGAACTCTAATTCAGTAGAAAATAGTAATGTACTAAGAAATATAAGACTTTTATTTCTTTAACATCATAGTGTTAATAGTAGTACATTAGTGAATATAGGTGTAATGTAGTAGAATATAAGATTGTAATGCAGCATAAAACAATGATTTTCTAGAAACAATTAAACTGTACATCAATACTTTTGTAAAAAAAGTAATTGTTTTAGGCTAAATGTATTGTGACGTTTTGTTGCATATTTTGCAAGGATTCAGAACAATTGTTGATGCCTTGGAAGACAACCTACAATGGTGTTGACTATAGAGTCTTTCTCATATGGCACATTGAAACATAGGTTGGTTGCAAGATATGTTGTGAGAATGCAAGAAGGAAGATGCGGGTCAAAAATTACAAATGAATATCCTTCGCGCCAAATACGTGGAAAAGATATTACCCATCCGTTCTAATGAGAAAAAGACATAATTACTAACAGTAGTAGAAGCATACACCAAGAATCAAGAAAATAGTTCTATGATTTTAACAAATACGGATGTCAAAGTGGATCAAGATTTGATGAAAAGGTTTAACGAAACACTACTAAAGACACTTGGATAGTGACCAAGATTACTAAAAATATGAAATATTTTGGATGTATTTGAGTGAATGATCAATTTTTGTATGGTACTTTTACATTTTGATAATGTTTGATGCAAGCTAAGTACATTCTGTTTTAATAAGCAGTCGTTGTTATTACCTGTATTTATGGATTTTGTTTGATTGTAGTAGAATGTTGATATTGTAATACACTAGATTGATATGTATGATGTACTAAAATTGTCAGTGCATCACAAATTTATAAAGCTATTACATGACTGTTGAAGAACCTTGAAATGTTATTTTATGTTTTATATCTAATATTACTGGATCACTATGTTATTGTACTAAATTACTTTACTTCATCACAATATATAATCTACTATATTACAATGTAAAAGCTACTGCATTATAATGTATAAGATACCACATTAATATGAAAATGCTACTACATCACAATACAGTAAGCAAAAATAACAGAATATATAATTTAATAAATTATAAGAAAAAGATAAACAATATATTCTAGAAACAAATGTGATAGTCTTGTATGTAGTTCGGTAAAAATCATATACGTCTCTCAAAATAAAATAAGTCTTCTAACCAATCTTTGAATATCTATACAGTTGTTTGGAGAATTTCAAGGAAAAACATAATCCATAAATCCTGTTGGAACACTTAGATGTTGTAAGACGAGTTCTTCATGGCAGTTGTACTGTTTTCTTGATTTTCTTAGATAGTTGCAAAGGCTTAGCATTCCTTAACCACTTTTTGTTCAAGTATTTCTAAGGAAACTCCTTAATGGTCATTTTTAACACATAAAAGATGTGCCGCCAGAGATGACCATATGCCTCATAGTGCTTACTCATCCATTCAACTTCCATTGTAGATTTATAGAAATCAACCTGCAATATGTTTTTAAGAAATCATTCAACATGATGGTATAAAACCTACTACATGACAATGTATAATTGATATGAGCTATTTTAGTCATATCAATTATATCTTAAAACAATGAAATATTGCAATTAATGTATCAAAAATGCCTTGTATATGTTGTTTTGTTGTTTTAATGTGTGTAGGTACCAAAGTTCGTGAAAATCGGCAAAACCGACACGAGAATGAAGTAAAGATCGAAGAAGCCAAATTTCAAGTCATTTTTAGCGGATTTGAATTTATTGAAGACTATTTGCATCAAGTGGGCCTCACAATTAGGTAAATGGGCTCAAAAGCCCGTTTAAGATTCAAGATAATATTATGTGGGTTTTGAAAATTCAAATGGCCCAATTTGAGAAGTATAATAGACGGATGGAGTGTTGGCCCAAATTGCTAGTTATCACGGATGGGAAAAATATTAAGGGCCCAAGCCCAAGGAACAAATGAAGTATACGAAGTGGGCTTTAGGGTAAGTTTTCAGTCAATGTGTGTAAATTACACGTTACATATCCCACAATAACTTCACATTTATCCTTTCATTCACACGTTTATATTAAACGTATTTCCTCACACCCACTTTCACACTAACCCACACAATTAAATAACCATCGTTACATTCTATGTTCCTTTCTTCCTCACACAAAAAAACCAGACGAAACTTACAAATCCCACAAACCCTAGTTAAATAAATCACTCGATTAATTTTGGGGCTTTTATGGCACACGTTTAATTCATACGTGTGGGAATAAAATCCCCATGGTTTAAGGAAGAGAAAGGATGGAAGGGCTTGGCTACGTGGCGAATTTCTACTGGAAGAAACACCTCACTCTCCCAAATCCTCCAATCAGAAGGCATAAAAGAAACACAACTAGCACACACGGATGCCACGTTGGCAATCTGTGTGCTAGTTGTGCTCTATCAACCATCAGATCAACAAAGAAAGAGAAAATGAAGATCTAAGGGCTATTATTGAAGAAGAATATTCTATTGAAGATTCGGATATTCGCTCATCACAAGCCTTGGGATGGCTATAAAACCCCCGCTTTACTTGTAATTTTCATCCCTTTTCTTACTTTAGCTGTTATAATGTCAATTTATTATTAGATATTGTATTTTATTTTCCTAGTATTGTAACAACTGATTCGAATAAATAAAAGTTATTTTTAATTCATTTGGCTTGCGTTTACTTTCTGTTAAGTCACTACTGTCTAATTTTTATCTTTTATAAATTGATATTATCAAAGTGGTTGTTTGATAAAGCTTAAATCATAGCTTTAATTAAATAATTTAAGTGAGATTGGGAAAAAGCTTTTCCCTACTGGAAAAGTTTAAGTCTAAGCTGCGGATTAATATGGTGTTCAATCTGGTTCGAGATATTTTTGGTGATTCGTTGGGGTATGTTGATTGTTGGTTCAAAAAATCAGTTATGCTGGCTCGAATAGTTGACGGTTGCGTTTCGAGTTAAGGTGTAGAGTCGGTTCACTAGGTTGTTCAGCACAACCTACTTCTCAACGGTTTGCTTCAAAAAGGTTTTAAGCTCTTTTTATTTTATGTTACATTTTGTATGTTTTAATTAATTTGCTAGTATAATTTAGTTTTATTGTACTTAGGAGTTGAATTTTTACCTGCTTTAGATTAATCTGTTAAAGAGTTTACGTGCTTTTGATGTTTATTGTGAGTTAAATTGTTTGAATTGATGATTTTATCTGAAGTTTTAATGACTTGATTTATGAGCTTAAATGAAAGAGTTATGTCTGCTAGAGTTAAACTGATATGAGCTTACTTGACTGATTAATCTGATAAGCTTGGTTTAATTTGTTTAGCTTATATTTGAGTCTGTCTTCTATGATTTGATATATTGTGACTGTATTCTGAATCTGCTGATGTTACTAGTTGCTTGATTTGGTACCCTTTTTGATGATTCATTTTACTTTGTACGCTGTTAAATTGGTGATATATGGATTTGTTGATGATCCTTGTTTATTCATGTTTGATTAGGTGATTATAACTTGACTTTGATTTTAAGCTAGTAGAGTAATTGATTTTTCCTGATTTAACCTGCTGTTATGATCATTTTGATAAGTTATATTCATTGAGTAGTTTGTACTGAATTGTGTTATAATACTTTCTGAGTAGTTTGAATCTGGATGACTGAGTTTGTGTGGTATTTTTGGTAACTGAATTAGGGCTGAGCACGGCAGACCCAAAACCGACCCGGAACGGAAAACGGACCGGACCGAACCAAACCGGACCGAACAATTTCGGTCCGGTCCTCGGTCTGGGGTTTTGGACGAATTCGGTCCTCGGTCCGGTCGGTCCGGTTCGGTCTTTCCAAAATTTTGACAATTATGCCTAGTAGGACCGGACCGAACCGAGGAACGAACCGGACCGGACCAACCCGGACCGGACCGGACCATTTCGGTCCGGTCTCGGTCCAGGGTTTCGGACCATTTCGGTCCTCGGTCCGGTCCGGTCTTGGCCGGTCCGGTCCGGCCCTGGACCGATGCTCAGCCCTAAACTGAATTGATAGCTGGTAAACTCATGGTGGTTTATTTCATTTAAGTCTTACTGATTTATTGTTCAAGCAATCAGCTTATCAGATCCTGTTGATCTGATGAACCCAAAAGAGCTGATTCCTATCAGCTTGATCACAATAAGCTTCACTTCTGACCATTCCTGTGGTCATTTTTTTATTTACTTGTCCAAAAAGAAATTAATCACAAAATATGTCCCTACCAGGACTCGAACCTGTGACCTCGTGGTCACAGGCCTAGTGTGTTAGCCAACTGGGCTACATGCTATTTTGATTCTTATATCAGTATGTTAATTAATATAGTAGGATTGATTTGGCAGATTTTGACTCTAAGAGTGTTTCATTTAAATTTTCGTCTATAAATAATTTTTAAATTAATAATTTTTGTTTTAAGTCAATTTTAGTTTTATAAATTTAAATAAAAATAAAAAATGTTTTTATTAGTTTAAAAAGTTCAATTAGTTTATTTTAATAATTAGATTTTTATAATTTTAGATTTAAATAAAAATAGTTTTTAAATAGATTTGTTTTAAGTAATTTTTAATAAAGTTTAATTAGTTTAAAAAGTTTAATTAGATTTTTAAAATAGATTAAAAGTTATTTTTATTAAATAGAATCATTTTTATAGATTTTCAAAGTAGTTTAATTTTTTAAATAGTTCAAATTTTTAAGTAATTAATTTAGATTTTAATAATAGCGGGGTTAACGATTCATGCACTTTAGGTTAAGTTTAAATAGTTTAAAATTGGTAGATTTAATTTCTTGTTTTAAAAACCAAAAACCAATTCAAATCGATTGTCCAAATCAAAGCAAAACGTCTCAAATTCACTCGATCTTCGTGTACAACGAACTTGGTTCATCACGTGTTTAATTAAATTCGTCATTGGTAATATTAGTCTATTACTTTTTCCTAAAGGTAATTTTCTAATTTACCCTATAACGTATCTCAACTTATCACTATACTATCACGATCACATCAAAAATTTTGGCGCCGCTGCCGGGGATCTTGTGTACGATTCGTCTTTGTGGAGATTTGTTGATCGTTGATTTGAAGACCCTTTCCGTCCTCGGAAAGTTTGTTATTTTTCTATTATATAGTATGTATCGTTTTTTTCGTTTTTTGTGAATAATATATTGTATTACGTAGAACAATAAATTTACATACTTTTCAAATAAGGCCTTAGTTGGGATTTCATCACCTAGCTATTGTAGTCGAATCCAAAACAAAAAATAAAAGGAAAAATAGATAAATACTAATAAGAAGTTTGAACTCGATTTATACAAACTATAAGGTGGGTATAAGGCGACGTGCTATAAAAAGCCGTCTAAGGAAAAAGGTTTTTAAGTGCTTTGTGCCACCTCGTTTCCCCGCTTGCTTGTGCGTATATTGAGAGGGACAACCTATTATTGGTTTGCCGACTCAAGTAGTAATAAATCTTATTTTTGTTGTTTACTTATTGAACCTCGAGACGTTTAGGTTTTCACCTATCGTTTCAAAGTCGACCGAGGGTAATTTACTTCCATAGTAGTTATCCTTATTCCTTGTTTTTATCGATCATTATTGATTGAGCAATACCAAATAATATACCAAAAATAATCTTCTTCTTGTCTAATTTCTTTTCTTCAATCCTCTAAATTCTCGTCTTTGTAGTGTATGCAATTACGTTCTTCTCGTCTTGTGACTGATTTAAATAGGCTTGAAAATATTCCTCGTAGAAATAGAAATCGTCAACAACGAATAGTGGAACCCGAGCTTCCACCTATTGTTGTAGAGATGGCCGATAACCGAACAATGGAGGAATTGCTCCGTGCACCCACCGAAGGGTATGGGGAAGCAATCGTTGTGCCGGCTATTTTGGCGGATCATTTTGAGATTAAGACGGGTCTTTTATCGCTCATTCGTGCCGACCAATTTCATGGCAATGAGACCGATAGCCCGCATTCTCACATACGGAGTTTTAATCGAATTACCTCGACTCTCAAGTTTAGAGATGTGCTGAATGACGTGATTAAGCTCATGCTTTTTTCGTACTCGCTCGAGGGTAATGCTAAGCTTTGGTATGAGAAAGAACCACTGAGTTCGATCTTAACATGGGATGATTTAGTGTCTAAGTTTATGGATTACTTCTTTCCACCATCTAAGACAACACACTTTAAGAACGAGATCACTAGATTTGAACAAAAAGTGCATGAATCGTTTGGGGTTGCTTGGGAAAGATTTAAAGATTTGTTGAGACAATGTCCACACCACGGTTTCTCAGAATTGCATCAAATTAATACTTTCTATAATGGGCTAAATATGATTGAACAAGATTCTTTAAATGCCGCCGCGGGTGGTAATCTTTTAAGAAAAACTCTGAGAGACGCGTGGAGAATAATTGAGGATAAGTCTAGAGCACAATATTCACGAAACACACCGGTTGTTTCCAATGTGAATTCATCTAATATCGAGATTGCTAGATTGGACTCTAAGATTGACACGCTTTTGAATGAGTTTAGGAAGAATCCTCATGGATCGATTAATATGGTTGAGAGTTTTTGTGTATCATGTGGTGGAGCACATCCTAATTATGCTTGTTTAACCATGGGGTTTGATCAAGCTAATGCTTTTGCCGCGACGGGAACTTATGGCTCCAACGGTCAAGTTCCTCGTCAAAATCATGTTGCTCCACCGGGTTTTCCACCGGTTCAAAATAGGTACAACAATGGAAACAATGGGAATAATTTTAACCGTGGTAACCAAGGGAATTTTAATCAAGGAAATGGGTTTAATGCTAATCAAAACAATCAAGGTTTTCACAATAATCAAAATGAGTTGTCAAGCTATATCAAGTCAAATGAGGCAAATATGAAAGCTTTACAGAATAACATTCAAGGGCAAATTAATACTTTGAGACTCAATTTTCAAAATACGATTAAAGGGCAAAATAACAAGATTGAGCTTAATCAACAAAGGTTAGAACAAAGTCAAAATCGTATGCACCAAAGTTTGGAACAAAGTCAAAATAAATTGCTTTCGATGTTTGAGGGATTTATGTCTAAACCATCTACTTCTTCGGGTTGCTTACCTAGTAATACCATTCCAAATCCGAAGGGAGAGCTTAAGGCCATAACCGTTTATGATGATTGTGAAAATTTAGATGAAGTTGAAGTGATTAAGTTTAAGCCTCCACCTAAGGAAACTTTTCTAGAAGTCACTAAGGCTACTTTGAATGTGATTAGTACCTCGGTTTTCTTTGATTTCTTTCCCGAGAAGTATAAAGATCCGGGTCAATTCTTGATACCTTGTGTTTTCAATGAGCTTGGGGTTTGCAAAGGCCTAGCCGATCTAGGAGCTAGCATTAACATAATGCCCCTAGCCCTTTGGAAGACCATTGATTATGCACCACTTAGTACCACTCGTATGATCATTGAGCTTGCTAATGGTACCACCACTCGACCGATTGGTATAGCGGAAAATGTCATTATGAAAGTGGGAAATTTCTTGTACTTAGCCGATTTTGCTATAGTTGATTATGAGACCAATCCTCGTGTGCCTATTATTCTAGGACGACCATTTTTGTGCACGGCTCAAATTCAAGTTGATATGAGGAAAGAGGAAATTAAATTGTTTTATGGAGATAAAAGCATTGTTTTCAAACCGGAAAAGATTCCAAGATTTGCTCCTTAAAAAGTTGAAAGTGTTAAACTTGTTGAAACAATTGAAAGTAATAAGAAAGCTCTTTTTGATAAAGGTGTTTTTCCAATTTTGGAAACTCTATTTTGTGAAAGTAAAAAGTTAAATTCAAATGAAGAAGCTTGCTTTGTTGAATCATGTTGTAACCTTTCCTCATCTACACTCACTTCACACGAGGATGATAGTGCTAAGATTGAAAAACAAATTGATGATTTCTTAAGTGAGCCATTTGATGCTAGTGAGTTTGTTAGTGAGAATTTTGATCCCGAGAGTGATATTGCTTTAATTGAACAATCTTTGAAAATGGACTCATTTTCACTCTCTTCTAAGGATCATGTTGATGTTCCTAAGGCACAATCTTCAATTGAAGAGCCTTTGATTCCTAACTTCACACCGAGTGAGGTTAGTGACTATTCATGTGATAAGTTCATCGATGAACTTTTTGCTATCATTGATCCACTTCCACGAGGAAGTGAAGACGTTTCCGATCTCGAGATCGAGCGTGATTCTCGTGTTTTACCTACCATTCTCGAGGAATTCGCCGATGAATTTCCTTCAAATGAGAATGATGATCTTGTATCCGAGTGTGATACACTTGATACTTTGTCGGATATCTCTTGTGATGACAAGGATGACGATACTTTTGTGACTTACTCAAATCCTCTCTTCGAAGCTTCAATGAACAATAATCCATTGTTTCAAGAGGATTTAGAGAGAATCATACCTCCTACATCTCACAACCTTTGTGATGATGATCTTCTCATGAAGGAGGTTGATGAGTTTCTTTATATAGACATTCCTTCAGAATTTGAGGAAGAGTCTAATGACGGTGATGAAGATTCTTGGTTTGATCACCCGATTTATGATGATGATAATGTTGACCCGGAGGGAGAAATTACTTTTGCCCCAGTTATCCTTCCCACTCGCTTTGATCTTAATGCGCGGGTTTTTCATGCGACTCGTTTTGAGTACCATGACCCCTTTGTTCACATTTATAAGAGTGATAAGGTCAACAAAGTCATGCAAGTTGAAACCACTAGTGTTGAGACTTTTACCACACCATTATTATGTGCTTTATATGATTTAGGATTAGCATGGGGGGACGACACCTTGTTGTCTATTCCTTTATCCACCGAGGACGAGGTATTCGACCCCAGAATCGTTGATTTAGGGAAATCTCGGCCTTTCACTGATGCAATAATTGAAAGACTTTTTAATCATCTTGGTGCGAGTTTATCTCGGGGAGCATGCTATTTCCATACCATTATTTGTGACTACCATCTCTTGTTAGAGATTTGTGTTAGAGTTTTATCCTTTCGTTTGTCATCCGACAACGAGGATGTAATCTTGACCCCAACATCGTGCTTTATCTTGGATTTTATTCCATTATGCCGGTTTTCACCATTTTCCCTAAGGACCATTGAATGCGGGGATCGAGTGGAGCTCATGACTCGGTGAACAAAAACAAGGTGCCTTGTGGGGATGTCCCATACATTCTATCTTCTATCTATTTTCTAACACTAATAAGGCTTGATCTTTCAAGCTCGTGCTCGTGTTTTGTTGTGTTGTGAATCTTAGGTATGACCCTTATATTTGAAGACTCTCGTGTTCGGTTTTTGCCGGTCCAGTTGATCTTCCATTCTTTGAATGCCAAAAAGGGGCACACTCTTTATCCCTTGATTTTTATCGACTAACGTTTTATCTTGAGGCATAACTAATAAACGGCTTATAGATTTGCCTACTCTTTCCATGCTAGGATTTTGCATTAGACTCTTCGTATTTTAGCAAGGGGGTGTTACTCTTGAGCTAAGAAACATTGAGGACAATGCTTGGTTTTAGCATGGGGGAGTCAATCGATATAATCGCTTGTTATTGCTTTTGTCGTGTCCAAACGTAATTGTTTTTCTCATTTTTCAATAAAATTTTAAATTTTTAGTGTTGTTTTTAAGTTTTAATAAAGAAAATAAGTGCTTTTGACACAAATGTAGGCTTTCCATTGGTGAAAATAAGAATAGTTTTTGACTCGACTCGGTTTTTAACCTTAGCTTTTCCTTAACGTATTTGAATTAAGTTTTGCTAGGCTTTTATATAGGGAGCTTTAAAACGCGAAAGTCTTAATTCATACGAGTTAAGAACAAGAACTTCTCGCAAGTTCCTATAATTGATCCTAGAAAGTCGTTTATCAAGGGAACTTTAAAACGCAAATTCTAAAACTTGAAAGAGTATAAGAAGATGCAAGATCCTATAGATGACTTGAAAACCCAAAACTTTGATTTAATAGGCTAAGTATCCATTGATTTCACATTTTTGAAATTTTACAATATGGAGAACAAGAGATGATAGAGTTCAATCATAAGTTTCTAAGGTTAAGTTCTTCTTTGTGCAAGTATTTTTGTGTTTGATTTAATCTCCTCGTACTTACTTTCCACACTTGAATGATAATTGCTTAATAAATGAAGTTTTTAGCGGTTTAGGCTTGATATCTTAACTCATAACTCCTTCTTTTTCTTCCCTTGTAATTAAAGTGAGAACACATTAAGGGTGTCAGCGTCATGGACTTTTGACCATGGGATTGCGGAAATTTGGCTTACTATAAATATCATATTAATAAAGAAGAATAAATAAAAACATGTTTTCTAGGAGCCTTCGGGTGGGAGTCATGTAGCACTAACCTTGTCATTAGAGCCTTAGGGTGTATGTCAAGGGGCGTGTTGAATAAAAATTGCTTCATCATTATGATCCGTAAGGTGGGATGGTGAAGTCAATTCCCTTATTTTTGTCCAAGGAGCCTTAGGGTGTGGATTTTAAATAAGGAGCACAATTGCATCTTAAAGAGCCAAAAGGTGTTATGATGTAGTTGTTGCTAACTCCATTAATAAGGTCATAATTAACTTTGGAGGTTTTATTGTTGCTTTTAAGTAGCCATATTAGCCAAATTTCGGGGCCGGGATTTATCCCTAAATCGTGTTAAGTTATCCTTGATGTGGGCTTTCTTTAGTGACAACGGTTTTTGAAGTCGAGGTTAGGTTTTGAGTGTTGAGTTTACACCGTTCTTGCCTTCATTTGTGGACTAATAAATATCAAATAAAGTCAAATGAGCCTTTGGGTGAATGACAAATAAAATCTAGAGATACAATTAGGAATAATAGAAGATTGAGTTTAACACAAATTATTTGTATGAGTTGGTTTAATTTTGGGGCTTATGATTGACAATGATCTTGCTTTTGCACTTGGCATGGAAAAGTGAAAAGTCGGGGACGATGAATCTATTTAAGTTTTATGATCCTTAAAGTTATTTTTCAATAATGAAAGCAATACATTATGTCTTTGCAAAATAAAATGTCAAAAGTTGAATAATGGTGTAGTTAGAGTTTTATTCTATCATTGCGTGAGGACACGGCAATTACTTAGCAAGGGGGAGTTTGATATGAGCTATTTTAGTCATATCAATTATATCTTAAAACAATGAAATATTGCAATTAATGTATCAAAAATGCCTTGTATATGTTGTTTTGTTGTTTTAATGTGTGTAGGTACCAAAGTTCGTGAAAACCGGCAAAACCGACACGAGAATGAAGAAAAGATCGAAGAAGCCAAATTTCAAGTCATTTTTAGCGGATTTGAATTTATTGAAGACTATTTGCATCAAGTGGGCCCCACAATTGGGTAAATGGGCTCAAAAGCCCATTTAAGATTCAAGATAATATTATGTGGGTTTTGAAAATTCAAATGGCCCAATTTGAGAAGTATAATAGACGGATGGAGTGTTGGCCCATTTGCTAGTTATCACGGATGGGAAAATTATTAAGGGCCCAAGCCCAAGGAACAAATGAAGTATACGAAGTGGGCTTTAGGGTAAGTTTTCAGTCAATGTGTGTAAATTACACGTTACATATCCCACAATAACTTCACATTTATCCTTTCATTCACACGTTTATATTAAACGTATTTCCTCTCACCCACTTTCACACTTACCCACACAATTAAATAACCATCGTTACATTCTATGTTCCTTTCTTCCTCACACAAAAAAACCAGACGAAACTTACAAATCCCACAAACCCTAGTTAAATAAATCACTCGATTAATTTTTGGGCTTTTATGGCACACGTTTAATTCATACGTGTGGGAATAAAATCCTCATGGTTTAAGGAAGAGAAAGGATGGAAGGGCTTGGCTACGTGGCGAATTTCTACTGGAAGAAACACCCCACTCTCCCAAATCCTCCAATCAGAAGGCAGAAAAGAAACACAACTAGCACAACGGATGCCACGTTGGCAATCCGTGTACTAGTTGTGCCCTATCAACCATCAGATCAACAAAGAAAGAGAAAATGAAGATCTAAGGGCTATTATTGAAGAAGAATATTCTATTGAAGATTCGGATATTCGCTCATCACAAGCCTTGGGATGGCTATAAAAACCCCATTTTACTTGTAATTTTCATCCCTTTTCTTACTTTAGCTGTTATAATGTCAATTTATTATTAGATATTGTATTTTATTTTCCTAGTATTGTAACAAGTGATTCGAATAAATAAAATTTATTTTTAATTCATTTGGCTTGCGTTTACTTTCTGTTAAATCACTACTGTCTAATTTTTATCTTTTATAAATTGATATTATCAAAGTGGTTGTTTGATAAAGCTTAAATCATAGCTTTAATTAAATAATTTAAGTGAGATTGGGAAAAAGCTTTTCCCTACTGGAAAAGTTTAAGTCTAAGCTGCGGATTAATATGGTGTTCAAATCTGGTTCGAGATATTTTGGTGGTTCGTTGGGGTATGTTGATTGTTGGTTCGAAAAATCAGTTATGCTGGCTCGAATAGTTGATGTTGGCGTTTCGAGTTAAGGTGTAGAGTCGGTTCACTAGGTTGTTCAGCACAACCTACTTCTCAACGGTTTGCTCAAAAAGGTTTTAAGCTCTTTTAATTTTATGTTACATTTTGTATGTTTTAATCAATTTGCTAGTATAATTTAGTTTTATTGTACTTAGGAGTTGAATTTTTACCTGCTTTAGATTAATCTGTTAAAGAGTTTATGTGCTTTTGATGTTTATTGTGAGTTAAATTGTTTGAATTGATGATTTTATCTGAAGTTTTAATGACTTGATTTATGAGCTTAAATGAAAGAGTTATGCGATAGGTGTGAAAACACCCATCCTTTTACCACTTAATTCTACCTAAAACAAGACCAAAACACGTATTTAATATCATTTGTTTGGAATTATTCGTGGTTTTTGTGTTTATTGTGTTTTTAGAGTCAACCGAATGAATATTGAAGAAAACATGGGATTGCACGGGTTTTATCGAAGAAAAAGACTCAAGACGAAGTCTATTTTCCAAGAGATGCAAAAGATTTGAAGTCATTGCGCCTATTTGAAGATTTATCGAAGAAAAGGCCAAAGATGGAAGATTCTTATATGTCGAAGAACTCGAGTCTATTAAACAAAAGATTATAAGACGAGTTGGAATTATTCTCCGACACTTCTCAAAATTCAAAGTCGGAAACGTTTATTTAAAGAAACGTAAAGACTAAAGAAGAAAGAAGAAAAGAAGCCCGAAACCAAAGCCCATTCATAAGCCCACCATCACACGCCTATAAATAGGACTTTACTTCACAAATTTGGGGAGTTAGTCTTTAGTTAGTTTTAGTTTTTTATTTTCTCTCTAGTTTTAGAGAGAGAAAGTTCTCAACTTTCTCTCACTAGTTTTCATCTTTCTTTCTTTCAAGACTAAACCTTTGTATTGTTTTTCATTAATCAAGTTTAAATTCAAGCTTTTAATCTTTAATCTCTTTCTACCTTTCTTTGATTTTTGTTTACTTTTGGTGCGAATTACTTATGATCCGTGTTGTTCATCAATGTTTTCGTGCTTAAAAAGTTAATCTTTTTATGTTTCCTTAAGTTTCTTACGAATAAGCTCTAAGATCTTTGTGCTTATTGGTTTATTTCTAAGTTTAGCTTAGTTGTTTTTAGTGCTTATTCGATCCGTTTCATTATAGATTCGTCATAGTTTTGGTGATTAGCTTATCTAAATAGCTTATTGCTTTAGCTTATTTTCGGATCAAAAGAGGGTAATCGGAAAGGGTTATAAACCCCTTTCCAATCAGTTTATTCCGACCAGCTTCCCCCTTTCATTCCGATTAATTGATCGGAAAAGGGTTTTAAAAAGTATTCTGATTGCAAACATTATTCCGATCAAGTTGATCGGATTAGGTAATTGAGATTCCGATTAGAACCAGTTTTAGGTTATTCCGATTACATGATTTTTGCTATATTCCGATTTGTGATTAGTGATATTCCGATTGAGGTAATTTAGTTATTCCGATTGGGGGTGTTTGTAAACATTCCGATTTGGTCTTGCTTAGCATTCCGATTGCACCATGTTCAGTATTCCGATCAGTCACATCTCCAACATTCCGATTAGCTTGTTTTCCATATATTCCGATTGCACTTTCCGATCAAACATTCCGATCATGTTGAGGTTTTGTTTTCCGATGGTTTGAATTTCTTGATTTTACAAAGTTTCTAAGTGTTAGTTTTATTAATTGTTCAAGTGTTTTTCTCATTTTGCCTTTAAGTTTTCAAACATTTATTTTTAAACTCGTCTTTTTAGTTTAATCTTTAAAACTCTTTTCACTCAACGACATTTACATTTATTTACTATTAGTTTAAAATAGGTAAACAAACCAACACCCTTTTAGTAACCAAGAACAATCATTCCACTTTGAGCTGTGGTCAATTCGAGGAGATACCGAGAATAAATCTTGAACCCATACAAAACGCAAGTATCAAATGGCGCCGCTGCCGGCTCTTCTCGTTAAGATTAACAGTTTTTTGTGAGAACTTGGATTTTGGGATCCGTTCGCCGTGAACGTTACTTTTTCATAAAAACTTTCAAAAACCCAAAAAAATATAAAATTTTCAAAAATCCTAAAAAGTAAAAAAAACATAAAAAAGACAAAAATATTTCTTGTTTGCTTTGTTAGTTCTTTTGCAGGTGCATGTGTACACGATCAACGTCTTATCAAGAGCCCGAGCCTCTCGAAGACTTAGACATGGCCGGTGTACAAAACAACAACAATAACCCACCTCAAAACAATAACAACAATAACAATCCACCTCTCAACAACAATAATAACAACAACAATGAACCTTTACCAGACAATTACCCTATGATTGAACTGTTACAAGCACATGTGGAGGGCAACAATGATCCAATTTTCATACCCGCGATTGCAGCCAACAACTTTGAGCTCAAATCCGGTTTTATCCAGATGGTCTCTGCTCAACCATTCTTGGGGCGTACCATTGATGATCCACATGACCACATCAAAAGGTTCTTGCAACTCACGAATACGGTCAAATTCAATGGTGTTCCACAAGAGGTAATCCGTTTACAACTTTTTCCCTTTTCTTTAGAGGGACAAGCCCGACATTGGCTTGCAAAGGAACCGCCACAAAGTATTCTTACGTGGATGGACTTGGAGACCAAATTTATCAACTACTTTTTCCCACCCTCTCGTACTACCGCTTTGCGGAATGAAATTATCAATTTTAAACAAAAGTACGATGAGTCTTTTAGTGAATCTTAGGATCGTTTCAAAGATCTTTTAAGAAAATGTCCACAACAAGGTTTTACCAAAGTGCACCAAATTAATACTTTTTATAATGGTTTAAGCATGAATGACCAAGATTCACTAAACAGTGCCTCGGGGGGTAATATTTTGGTTAAGACTTCCAATGCCGCTTGGGATATCATTGAGAATAAGTCTCGTGTGAAAACCAAGAGTGTGCGGACCAATGCCGCTAGTGCTAGTACTAGTGACAGCGACAAGCGAATTGACAAAATCACTGCGCTTCTTGAATCGCTTGCTACCCAAACCGCTAGCAACACCAACAGCATCAATGCTAAAAACGCTCAAGTCAATGCTGTTAGCCAACCATGTGAAATATGCGGGGGTCCTCACTCTTACACCACTTGTACCGCCACCCAAGACTACCCTTCTGAGAATGTGAATGCAGCATACGGTACCTATCCTCTGGCCGCTTATCAAACTCGTCCTCAAGGTGACCGCAACTTTCTTAGCTACCGCTCAAACAACTATCTCTCACCACCCGGTTTTCCTCCTAACAACCCAAACCAACAACAAAACCTCAATCTCCCTCCTCAACAACAACAACAACCTCGTGCACCATACATACCACCTCACAAACAACCATATCCACCTCAAAGAAACAACCAAGTTTACCAGCAACCTGCTTATCAACCACCCGCATACAATTCTCCTCCCAACCAACCCACCGCATTACACCAAGACATTGGAACCTACATGAGGACTAATGATGTGATCGTGGACAATCTCCAACGGGAAGTGCTAAAATTGAAAGCAGACCTGGTGAAACAAGGGAACGATATGAGAGCTGATATGAGAAACACTTTGGATAGTCAAACGAATGACTTAAAGAACATGATGGCTAGTTTCTTCCAAGGTAATCAACCCTCTTCTTCGGGTACTCTTCCGAGTAACACCGTTGTGAATCCAAGAGGGGAGATAAAAGCAATCACCACACGTAGTGGCAAAGGTACCAAGGAACCCGAGCTTCCTATACCTCCACCGGTGATTGTGACTAAGGAGACCGAGTCACCTGCTCCTATTCCTCATCCTTCTACTTCCCCAATTTCTCCACCTCTTACTTCTACCCCTCCTCTACCCAAGGATGTGAGTGATCCTATTCTCCCAAAGCCTTCCTCTTCTTCCGATATACCTTATCCATCTAGGTTGAGGAAAGAGAAGCTCAAAAGCAAGGATGATATTCAAGTTTCGAACTTTCTAAAAATGTTTAAACAATTGAATTTCAACATCTCCTTCGCTGAGGCTCTCGCTCACATGCCTAAGTATGCGAAAATGTTCAAAGATCTTCTTAGCGACAAGGAGAAGTTTTTTGATATCGCTAACACCCAAGTTAATGAGAATTGCTCTGCATTGCTCTTAAGGAAATTGCCAACCAAGCTTGGTGATCCGGGTCGTTTCTTAATCCCTTGCAACTTCCCGGGAGTAGAGAATTGCATGGCCATAGCCGATCTAGGTGCCAGTATTAACTTAATGCCCTTAAGCGTTTGGAAGCAATTATCTCTCCCTGAGCTAGTCCCCACCAAAATGACTTTGGAATTAGCTAACCGTACGGTTGCTTATCCAGTGGGGATAGCTGAAGACATCTTTGTAGGAGTCGACAAATTCACTTTTCCTGCCGATTTCTTCGTCATCGATTACGATATGGACCCTCGTGTGCCATCAATTGTGGGTCGTCCATTCCTGAGGACCGGTCGCACTCTCATCGATGTTGAAGCCGGTGAGCTTATCATGAGAGTGGGTGACGATAAAGTCGTTTTCAACATGGGAAAGCTTTCTAAGCAACCTTATTCATACGAGAGTGTTAATTGTATTGACGTTCTTGATGAGGCTTGTGAAGAACACTTCAAAGATGCTTGTAAAAGTATTCCTACCTCTCTTCCCAATGTTGAGACCGTTTCCTCTATTGATTCATCACTATCTCTCTTTGGAGAAAGTGATTTCCTTTGGAAAGATTTGGAAGCCACCATGGGAGATGTGAACTTAGCTAATGACGATTCTCCCACCGATTGGGGTGAAGATCTTCGCCTCATTGAAAACCTACTTAAAGAAGACACTCTTTCTCCACCATCTCCCACGGTTATTGCTATCGATGCTCTGACTTTGAAAACGCCTCCCATCGAAAATCCTCCGGATTTAGAACTTAAGGAGTTGCCGCCCCATCTCGAGTACATGTTCCTGGAAGAAAAGAAGAAGTCGCCCGTCATCATTGCTAAGGACTTGAAAGAAGATGAAAAATCTCGCCTCATCGCCGTGCTTAAAGATCATAAGAAGGCAATTGCTTGGAAAATTTCCGATATCCGCGGAATTGATCCGAACTTTTGTACTCACAAGATTCTCATGGAAGATGACTTTAAACCCGCAATCCAGAGCCAAAGAAGGGTTAATCCTCGTATTCATGACGTCATCAAACAAGAGGTTATCAAACTTCTAGATGCCGGCTTGATTTACCCTATCTCGGATTCGCCATGGGTAAGTCCCGTCCATTGTGTGCCCAAGAAGGGCGGAATAACCGTTGTTCCCAATGAACATAACGAGTTGATTCCCACTCGTCTCGTTACTGGGTGGAGAGTTTGTATCGATTATCGCAAACTCAATGATGCCACGAGAAAAGATTACTTTCCTCTTCCTTTCATGGATCAAATGCTCGAGCGTCTAGCTGGTAATGACTATTACTGCTTTTTAGACGGTTTCTCCGGGTATTTTCAAATTCCTATCGATCCCAAAGACCAAGAAAAGACCACATTCACTTGTCCCTATAGAACATTTCTTACAAACGTATGCCTTTCGGTTTATGCAATGCTCCTGGGACGTTCCAAAGGTGTATGATGGCGATATTCCATGACATGGTGGAAGACACTATGGAAGTATTCATGGATGATTTCTCGGTTTATGGCGATTCTTTCTCTGCTTGCCTTGCCAATTTAGAACGTATGCTTAAGCGGTGTGAAGACACTCGACTTGTTCTTAATTGGGAAAAATGCCATTTCATGGTAAAAGAGGGCATCGTGCTAGGACACAAGATCTCCAAAGCCGGTCTTGAAGTAGACCGTGCTAAAGTCGATGTTATTTCTAAGTTGCCTCCACCTTCAACCGTGAAGGGTGTGCGAAGTTTCCTCGGTCATGCGGGCTTCTACCGTCGTTTCATCAAAGATTTTTCTAAAATCGCTCGCCCGATGACCCACCTCTTGGAGAAAGATACCCCTTTTATCTTTTCCAACGAGTGTATTGAAGCCTTCAACTTGCTTAAGGATAAGCTAACTAAGGCACCCGTCTTGGTTACCCCTAATTGGGAGCTGCCTTTCGAGTTGATGTGCGATGCTAGCGACTTTGCTATTGGAGCGGTTTTGGGCCAAAGAGTGAATAAACACTTCCAACCGATCCATTACGCTAGCAAGACAATGACGGGGGCTCAATTGCATTACACGACAACTGAAAAAGAGCTTTTAGCTGTTGTCTATGCTTTTGAAAAATTTCGCTCCTATCTTGTCCTTTCCACCACAATCGTTTATACCGATCATTCCGCGTTGAAGTACATGTTAACTAAACAAGATTCCAAACCAAGACTTCCTCGCTGGGTTTTGCTACTTCAAGAATTTAAAATCGAAATTCGTGATAAGAAGGGAGCTGAAAACCTAGCCGCGGATCATCTCAGTAGACTTGAGGATCCTTACCAAGGGGAACATCCGAACAAAGAGATAAATGACTCTTTTCCCCTGGAGACCTTAATGTCTATCAACTCGACTTCTGATGAAACCCCGTGGTTTGCAGACATTGCAAACTAATTGGTGGGTGGAATTCTCGTTGACGGGTTAACATCCCAACAAAAGAAGAAGTTCTTCAAAGACATTAAGACTTACTTTTGGGATGACCCGTATCTTTTCAAACAATGTGCTGATTTGATTATTCACTGATGTGTTGATGGATCGGCAGCTTTAGAAATCCTTGACGCTTGCCACAAAGCACCCACCGATGGTCACTTTGGTCCCAACTACACAGCCAAAAAAGTGTTTGACTCGGGATTTTATTGGCCCACCATTTACCGTGAAGCTCACAAGATGGTTAAACGTTGTGATGCTTGCCAAAAACAAGGCAAGATCACACATAAAGACGAGATGCCTCAGAATTTCATTCAAGAATGTGAAATCTTTGATGTTTGGGGTATCGACTTTATGGGGCCATTCCCTTCCTCTAAAGGAAACAAATACATCCTTGTAGCCGTTGACTACGTCTCCAAATGGGTTGAAGCCAAAGCTTTACCCACTAATGACGCAAGGGTGGTTTGTAACTTTTTGAAATCGCTATTCGCTAGATTCGGTGTGCCTCGTGCCATTATTAGTGATCGCGGGACTCATTTTTGCAAAGACCAATTTGCAAGAGTCATGGCTAAGTATGGTGTAAATCATCGTCTTTCCACCGCCTACCACCCACAAACTAATGGCCAGGCTGAAATCTCTAACCGAGGATTAAAGCGAATTCTTGAAAGAACCGTGGGAGAGCATCGTGCCTCATGGGCTGATAAACTTGATGATGCTTTGTGGGCTTTTCGTACCGCTTACAAGACTCTGATTGGTTGTACACCATATCGTCTCGTGTACGGGAAAGCGTGCCACCTCCCCATTGAGTTGGAGCACAAGGATTACTGGGCCTTGAAGTGGGCTAATTTTGATATCAACAAAGCCGGTGACCTACGCAAGATCCAACTCAATGAGATCAATGAACTCCGTAATGAGGCTTATGAAAATTCTTTGATCTATAAGGAAAAGACTAAGCTCATTCACGACTCTAAGATTAAGAACCGAGAGTTCCAAGTTGGAGACAAAGTTTTACTCTTTAACTCTCGGTTGAAAATCTTTTCGGGCAAGTTGAAATCTCGTTGGACCGGCCCATTCACCATTGCCCAAATTTTTCCATATGGTACTCTCGAGCTCGCTCAACCTAATGGACCTAATTTTAAGGTGAATGGCCAACGAGTGAAGTTGTACTTTGGTGAGGACATCTCTCAGGAGATGATTCCATCCCTCACCACGTTCCCCATGAACTAATTTTGGGTCGAGTCAGGCTCGTGACTCGGTTATCAAAAACAAGCGCTCCTCGGGAGGCAGCCCGAGTATCTATCTTTTTCTGTTTTAACCTCCTAAGTGTAGGGGGACCTATATAGGTGTTTGTATTTGTGTGGTGATGTGATTACAGGAATGAATGAACTTTTGGAACCTTTGAAGAACTGTGCTCCCGTGTTATCCGAAATCCGGTTCTATCTCTCAACTATCGTGATTCAATTTTCTTCATACTCACATTTGAAATTGATCACTTTAGTCGTCTCTTCCTTAGCTTGATTTAACCAACGTGCACAATGTCATAAGTGTAGGGGAGACTTTTCCCACATGCTTAAACATTGAGGACAATGTTTATCTTAAGTGTAGGGGGGACTTCTATCGAAGTTTTAAGTGGACTTTTCCATGAAAATGCCTTCATTTAACCGGAAAATCATCTTTTTCAGCATTTTTCAAAATTTTAATTAGCTTTGGCCATATAGTCGTAATTTTTAAATTTTTATCGTTGCTTTCATATATATATATCCCGCAATAAAGTCAAAAATATTAATAAAGTGGTGTAGCTAGTTTTGAAATCTTTGACATATTAGGCCCGTTGCGATTATTTTGACTCAACCCGAATAGACTTATCCAAGTTTATCCTAGCTAGTATCCTTAACCATGTAGACCTTAATTGCTTTATTAGGCTAAGCATCCACGAGTCTCATTACTTGAGATTTTAAATTGTGGAGAACGAGAAATGATAGAGTCAATTATAAGTCGGTATTCTTGCACAAGCTCACTTGGTGTAATTATTTGCCTATTCTCCCATCACTTGATAATAAATCATCTGCAATAAGTAAGGTCGTACGATTTGAAAAGTTACTTAGCTTCTAGCCCAAGATCGTTTAAAAGTTGCTCGGTAATGATAAGAGTTCATAGCCAAGGCATAACTTATGAAGCGGGGCGCGAAGATTAATCATAAGTTGTCCTTAATGTTTAAGATATCCAATGTATGAGGGGAGAAGTCTATCCGAAAAGACCCTAACAATGTATGAGGATAAATAGATCCAAGTCCGAAAAGGAGGCGGATCGTTGTATCTCAAAATCCCAATTAGAGATTGAAAAAATAATCATGAAGTCGTGGTCAACAAAGTTGGAGTATCCCTCAAAAGTCTCCAAGTGAAGAAACTCTATTAATGATGAGAAGATCATTATCTCAAGAACGTCTCTCAAGATATGAAGTACATGCCAAATATCGGCCCGGGAAAGGTCTCAAATCGTGAACCGAGTTATGCCAATATATGAAATTTTTGATATCCCGAGAAGCAGTTTTAAGAGATTTTGTCCTTTAGCTAACTATTGATCAAATCGTCCTACTTTGTTTTCAGCCTAAATAAACTATCGAAATAAGTCCAAAAATGCATCTTCATGATCATTCTAAGACAAAAATAAAATATAAGAGATACACCTAGGAATAAGGGAGTTTAAGCATATAATTAAGCCATGTGTGTAAGTGTTTGATTTGCTAACTTATAATAACAATGATCTCGTTTTTAAGCTTAGTTTGGGGAACGTGAAACTTGAGGGTGATGAATCGTCGCAGCACAGAAGCCCTAATGTAAGTCTTAGATCTCTTTGCAAGTTATTTCCACGTAGCTATTTTCTATCCTTTTGTTTATGTTAGCCTCAAAATATTGAGCCAAACAAGAATGCTTGGTCATATGTTTATTATGTATCGTATTTTAGAACGTTGTAATAGGTAGTATATTAGTCGTGTTATTACGGGCTTAACTTTAAGCTAAGGTTCATTAATAAGTAACCAAAGCCCAAAAGGAAAGCTCGGCCCATGATCATATAACCCACTATGCCACATGTAGGCAAGGCTATATAAACCTCTCCTTGCATGTAAGGAGAGGTTGGTTGGTCATTTCATTTACTTCTTAATCTAACATTTCACAAATTCACACACTTTTCTCTCTTTTCTCTCTCTAGTTTCTCTCTCTAAAATTCATCTCATTTCTTCCTTTCTTTCTTTAATTCGTGTATTATACAATCATAATATTAGGGACAACAATTGGTATCAATCGCCATGGGGTAGTTTTGTGATTGGTTGTTGCGTTTTCATTTGATTAATTTGATTTTATCCTTATTTCTTCCACGAATTCAAGATTTTCTATGTTTTTTAGTGTTTTTCGAGTCGTATACCTTCTTCAATTGTGTTGTAGTGATTTTGGTATCTTGGTTTTGATTAAAAAAACAAACTTTCTTGGATCAAACGTTCAAAAATCCTTGGCTTTTCATCTTTCCGAAATTCTTGCAAAGGTACCCATCGGAAAGTACAAGTATTTTGAGGCCAGATCGCAATAACCACTAGGTTCTACTTTGCGATCTAAGGATTCCGATACCTTATTCCGATCTGGACATTCCGATCGTACATTGCGATCTGGGATTCCGACGGTTTCAAGGGACTTTTGAGTCGTTACTCTGCCAAATTTGTTTTAGACACATTCCGATCTGAACATTCCGATCTGAACATTGCGATCTGGGATTACGACAGTACATTGCGATCTGGGATTCCGACAGTGCATTGCGATCTAAGCCACATTCTGATGAACATTCCGATGGACATTCCGATGGCACATTCCGATGGACATTCCGATGGCACATTCCGATGGACATTCGGATGACTTGTTTAGCTAAACTTTGTTCTAGTATTTTTTCGACTTAGCCACCATCTAGACTAGTTTCGTAATATCGTTTACACGAAGATTAAAAAAAAAAAGAAAAAAAAAAAAAAAAAAGAGTTTTTTTGGCGGGAAAACCATTCTAAAATTTATTTTTTCCTAGACCATTTTTAGGCCATTTAAGCTTCGATTTCAAATTTTGGCGATGCGAAAAATTTTTCGACCAAAAATTCAAATTTTCGGACCAAAATTCAAATTTTTAGGTTTTATTTTTGTCAAAATTTTTCACTTTTCAAAATTTTTCTCTATTAGTTTTTGGCTATTTCGGACTTGATTTCAAAATTTGGTAAGACAAAATTTTCAGTTTACCGTTTTGTCGGACTGAGGAATTTATTGTCGGACTGGGAAAAAATCGGAATTTTCGAAATTGCAACCACAAACCAATCACACCATATCTACTTAAGATCCAAAGTCAATTCATCAACTGTGTCACCCATTATGGATTCCGTAACACAAGATGTGCATGAACTCAAATCCAAGATGTCGGTTGCAAAAGAACGATGCATGACACACTTTAGATCACTCTAGTCACACCTTCAAGTTATTTCAAATGACGATTTAAAAGGCACTCGCGTCGAACTTGGATTCAAACGGGTATTCATGTCACTAACTGGTCAAGATGTTGAGACATTCACAAGAACAATGTTACTCAATGCAGCTCACCTTGAACAACAACTTGCCAACGATGAATTTCAAGAGGTTGAATCCATAGATGCCGTTTTGGTTCTCGAAAATCAGTTTCAGCAATTCATTGGTACACAGGTGTCTGTACACTATGATCGAGAATTCATAAACAATTACTTCTTTAGATATACTCGGTTAGAAGTTCAAGAATTCAAGGAGACGTTTCTTCAACACATGAGAGATATAAGGAAGTTAATTGCCGAAAGAACACGTCATAAACTACCAGTTGAAAGACGGGTGAATGAAAGACTGATGCAGACGAACGAGATCAATGTCGATGATGGTCAAACATTGGATGATTGTTCGATTATCATAGAAATCAGCGGGATAGAATCAGAACAGCAACAAACCATCCACAGCTCAGGGAATGATCCAGCAGCCGATGATGCAGATATCAGACCCATTTATGATGAAGAGCCAATGGCTGAGGTACAATTAATGTGTATGATGATCATCAATATATTGATTCTAAGATTCATGAGCTTGAAACTATGTTAGCTCAAAAGACAAAAGATTTTGAGGATGCCAAACTCGAGTTTTTAAAGAAAAATGACAAATTTGAATCTTATTTTGAAAAACTTGAAAAAGCAAACGTTGTTCTTGAACAAAAACTGGATCGTAAGATTCAAGATTCTAATGCAGAAAAAGAACATTTTGTGAAACAAATAAATTTGTTAGAATCAAAGTTGGCTTCTCAAAATCCTAGTCCTCCGCCTGCTTCAGTAAGTGAAATATCTGTGCAACCTATAGACACTATAGATAGTAATGACGCGAATGCTGATAACGACATATTTGATAATATAAACATTAAGTTAGAACAACGTGTCGCTCAATTACTTCTACAAAATGAGCAATTGAAAGCTCAGATTCAGGAAAAGGTTTTTGCATTAACAGCAGTGAAAAATGAATTAAGGAAGCTAAAAGGAAATAGCGTGGATACTAAGTTAGCAAATCAGTCTATCTTGGGGAAACCTCCTACTCAACCATTCAGACACCGCTCAGTTGCTAGACAACCGAATGCGTTTAAATCTGAACGACCCAAAACATCGAACTCGAGGTTTGCATCCCAAGTTGACATGCGTAGCAATTTGCCAAACACTGTCACTCCACAATCTAGATACTCCTTAAGATATTCTGCCTATGTAAAACCCAATCACATGAATGATTCAAGCAACTCTAGCAATAGCCACAAGAACATGCCTAGGCGAAGTTCAAATGACACGGGTCATAAAAGCTATCTAGAGGATGCTAAGATAAAGACACAAGCAAGAGATAGGACCCAACCGAAACCTAGGAGCGCTAATCACACATCTAGGAATTCTAGACCCTTCTATGATGTGCCCAAATCAGCCTATCCTAGGAACACTAGATCCTTCTCAGATGCTAAGCACTTTGTTTGCACGAAATGTAACAAATGTGTGTTTAATGCCATTCATGATGATTGCATCACTAAAGTCCTGAACAAGGTGAACCAAACAGCTAGAGCATCTCAAAGATGGAACCCTAAAGGAAATAGTTTTTCTCCAATTAAGTCTTCCGCGGTGCATGAGAAAGCTAAGTTTCCTAGACCCTGTCTTAAGTGGAGACAAACAGGTAGAATCTTCAAAACAACTGGTCTTAAATGGGTTCCTACTGGAAAAATATTTCCCTCTAGCACGACAAAGGTTCACTGTGAACCCCCACATGGTTCTCACAAAGATATCACTAACAAATATGCAAGCATACAAACTACTGATGAAAGTGCAGGTAATCAAGTAAAGGTTCAGCAAGAACATAAAGGTTTTCCTTATTCATACCGTTCAACAAAAGACACTCTTAGAGTTTGGTTGCTGAAGAAACAAATATCAGAGAAATATGTGTCTCAGGGGTTTCATAAGTAAGCAACACAATGGCACTTGAACAAAGCAGTTTAAGTCCCGATCCACAACGACAAACGACTTCCGTTCACAACCGCACGGAACTCGGAACTCAAGACCACAGCAATGAACCGTCAAGTTTAAAGCTGGTTCCTGAACATGTTCCTAGAGCAGATATGACAGTGGACACGACACTTGAAGAGTTGGAAATGTTATATGGACCAATGTATGATGAATATTTCACGGGGGAGAAACAAGTTGCATCGAAGTCTTCCGCTGTCACTCATGATAAGAATGATGATACTGTTCATCATCAACAAAAGGATACAACTTCATCTACTTCAACATGGGTTGTTGCAGATTTACCTCCTCAGAATATCACTTCAACAATCGATCCTACAACATCCACAACTACTGTCATTGCTCCAGAGAACACAAATCAAGCAGACGGTGCATTATCTGACGATGACGATTTTCACAACCCATTCGATACACCGGTACACGAAACTGGAGAGTCTTCTACTCGCCATGTTGATCCGTCAAATATGCATACGTTCTATCAACGACATCCTTCAACACATCATTGGACCCGAGATCATCCTTTGGTTCACGTAATTGGAAACCCTTCACAGCCTGTTCGTACAAGACGACAACTAGAAACCGAGGGCGATGTTTGTATGTTCGCACTCGCCGTGAGTACAACTGAACTGAAAAACATCAAAGAAGCCATGGCTGATCATGCTTGGATTGAATCGATGACGGATGTACTTCAACAATTTGAAAGACTTAAAGTCTGGGAACTTGTTGACAGACCATACGATGTGAATCCATTAAATCTTCGTTGGATCTGGAAAAACAAGATGGATGAAGAGAATACGATCATCAAGAACAAAGCTAGGCTAGTGGCTAAGGGGTATGGCCAAAAAGAGGGAATTGATTTTGATGAATCATTTGCACCAGTTGCTCGCATGGAAGCGGTCAGAATTTTCCTTGCTTATGCTGCACATAAGGGATTCACTGTCTATCAAATGGACGTAAAGACGGCGTTTCTTAACGGTCCTTTGAAGGAAGAAGTCTATGTTACGCAGCCGGAAGGATTTGTCAATCCTCATTATCCTGACAAGGTGTATCGTCTCCACAAGGCACTATATGGACTCAAGCAAGCTCCAAGGGCGTGGTACGACGAGCTCTCGAAATTTCTGGTATCCAAAGGTTTCTCAAAAGGTTCCATTGATCTAACTTTGTTCACTTATAAATCCGGGGATGACATTTTGCTTGTGCAAATTTATGTTGATGACATTATTTTCGGGTCTACAAACCCAAAACTTTCAAAATGGTTTGAAAAAGTAATGCACAACAAATTTGAAATGTCAATGATGGGCGAACTAAAATTCTTTCTAGGAATTCAAGTTCACCAATCCCCAAGTGGTATCTTTATAAACCAAGCTAAGTATTGTCAAGAGATAATCAAAAAGCATGGTATGACTTCATGTGACCCCGTTGGGACACCATTATCAACCACATCGCTAGATGCTGATTTGGAGGGAAATGCCATCGATCAAACGAGATATCGTTCCATGATTGGTTCCCTCATGTACTTGACAGCAAGCAGACCTGATATTCATCATGCTACATGTTATTGTGCACGATATCAAGCACGACCCACTGAAAAGCACCTCAAGGAGGTTAAACAGATCTTTCGGTACCTCAAGAATACCATTCATTTGGGACTCTGGTATCCGAGGGAAACCGGTTTCTTTCTAACGGCCTATTCAGATTCTGATCATGCAGGGTGTCTTGATACACGAAAAAGTACTTCTGGTGGTGCACAATTTCTAGGTCAAGATAAGCTTGTGGGATGGTCTTCCAAGAAGCAGGATTGCACTTCACTTTCATCAGCCGAAGCGGAGTATGTGTCTCTATCTGCGTGTTGTGCTCAAGTTCTTTGGATGAGAACACAACTCACGGATTATGGCTTCCACTTTGATAAAGTACCTATGTACTGTGACTCAAAGTCTGCCATAGCCATCTCCTGCAATCCGGTATAACATTCCCGCACGAAGCACATTGATGTTCGATATCACCTCATAAAGGAACAAGTTGAAAGAGGTATCGTTGAATTATACTTTGTTGGAACGGATTACCAATTAGCCGACTTGTTTACGAAAGCTTTGTCGAAAGATAGGTTTGAGTACCTCGTTAGGCAAATTGGTATGAGATGTTTGACTCCAGCAGACCTGGAGATTCTGGCAAAGGTGCCTGCTTGATTTATCTATCAAACATCAACCTGTAAATATCTTTGAAAAAGCAAAATACAAAAATATAAAACACATAAAAGCAAAACACAAAATTAAAAATCTTTCAAAATCCAAAAATATTCTTCTCGACATGTCTTTCAGTATCGATAATATGGACGTGCCTAGAAATGTCGCTCAATAACGACACGGGTGTGTACATAAAGCTCGAATGAAAGTTGTAAATATTTTTCAAAACATGTCATTTCTTCTTTTAATAAAGGAAATTGTCTATTTTGGACAATATTTCCAAACAACGGGTAGAGCAATCTATCACGGGTTGAGCTAGTCACAAAACATTCAACGTTTTGAGCTCAACACAATGGCTTGTAATCACTTTCAGATTGCAACCCGGAACTATATTCACGGGGGAGTGTACGATTTCGTGCTCTTACCCTTAGCAAAAGAAGTTAAATCTTCTTACACTTGAGTGGATTCGTCAAGACATTCAAAGTCTATGAACTCAAGTTTATGCTTTAGAAAAACATTTCGACAAAAAGAATTGATTTTTCAAAAAGCGTTGAACACAATTTTTTCAAGAATTTTTCAATGATATTCAAAATCTTTCAAAAATTGTGTGTTCAACAACTCCCATCCTCAAAAAGCGAAATGTGGATAATATCCTCACAATGACAATTCAATTGGATCAATTTTTGAGGGGGAGCATTTTAACTTCATGCAAAAGATTAACACATCTTTCTCCCGGAGATTTCAAGACTATTCTTCAAAATATATTTTAATCAAATTTGGTATCTCTAATATCAAAAGATTTTATATATTAGAGATAGGGGGAGAAAATATGATTAAAATGTGATCTAATATAAGACTCAAGCACTTTAACTCTTACCCACATGTGCAAAATGTCTACTTAAATTCTTTCGCATTTTAATGCACATGTGAAGGGGGAGCTTTTCTAAAACGACAAAACTAGCAAGGTGTTAAATATTTTTCAAACACTTTGTTAGAATTTAAAGTGGTTTTCATGGTTACGATCAAATACCCACAACATCTTTAATTCACGACGTTATTGGTGTCAAAAGGGTGGTTAGGTTTAAGTCCTATGATCCAACCAGAACCGGAGGGATCTTCCCAGGGACAATCCAATAGATTATTAGAAGTCCTTAGGAAAGATGGAGTAGAATGTGAACGTAGCTGAATGCCGACTAAGTACTGATGCTAGCACTGGAACAATCACAACAAGGTGCTAGTAATGATGTCTTTTTAAGCATTGAAGGGGTTGAAGAATGAAAAAGAAATGTAAGGATAAAGGGTCTAAAGAAAGAAGCCCTCCATACAACTTAGGCAGAAACCGGGTCAACTCATCATGAAGACAAACTCATCATGGACCCAGTGATGTGAAGCACAACCCTTTCCTAGCTACTCAGGCTTCTCTCAAAAGAAGTTTGTTTTATTGTCACGGAGAACAACATGACTACTATTGACTTTCTCACTTCGAGATAGTTGATATTGAATAGGTGGCATCTGCTCCAGCCTCCGACCTCTAAAAGTGCACAAATCGAGTCTAGAGCCAAGAGATCAATCAAATCTCGTTAGGACACACGGATGAAGATCAACAGAGTCCTACGCTATATCCTTGTGATATTGCTAGAACACTCAGAGTGATACTACTTAGTATTTACAATGATGAGTGGAAATCCTTCTAGTGTTAACATCAAACAGCACTGCGGTAGGTCATATGTAAGATTCTTTATGAATTGAACATATGTAAAACTGAAAAGCAACAGTGGTTTGATTCTGAATTGATTCAAACTCGTTTCAGGTTTCTACGCAATATCTTTATGGTCTTGCCAGAACATTCAGAGTGATATTTATTAATATTCACAGTGACGAATGGAAATCCTTCTAGCGTCAACATCAAACAGCGCTACGGTAGGTAACTTGCGAGATTCTTATGAATCAAGCTTGTGTCAACTGGAAAGCAACAATGGTTAGATTCTTGATGAATCAAACTTGTTCCAGGAATTTGAATTGAAGACTTTAATCAAGCGGATATCTATCCAATTGATTCACTCTTTATGTTCGCAGTCTTGCTTTGAGACGGTCGAGTAAAGAGAACGGCTAGTACAGCCGCGAAACCTTGTCAAGGAAATTCTTAATTGAATCTACCTGATCACAGGTACGGTATTTAATATCGTATAACGGTCTTCACCGACCGGAGGTAAAACGCTACCGATTTAGGACGAATGTCAAAGCCATTCAGTCCGTGTCTATGTTTTGTCTCGAGAAGGTGGCGTCACGGTGTACTCAGCAAAGTCAATGATTCAGAAACCACATACTCATGCCTAAAGACATATTCAACAATTAATAGTGTGAGCATGTGGATGAAGACACAAGATCGCAAGATGGCAAAGACAAGTCAAGGATGATTTGAAGATCTCAAGCTTAAAGACAAAGTCGAAAGACAACAACAAAGGCTCAAAGATCACAGCATGAAGGAACAAGACTACTATTACACGTTCAAGACTCATTTATGGCGAGATTAGTAATCTCTACAAATTTCCTAAATGACTAAGGTTTATGACCTCTCATTGGGGGAGATTGTTAGCCTCAAAATATTGAGCCAAACAAGAATGCTCGGTCATATGTTTATTATGTATCGTATTTTAGAACGTTGTAATAGGTAGTATATTAGTCGTGTTATTACGGGCTTAACTTTAAGCTAAGGTTCATTAATAAGTAACCAAAGCCCATAAGGAAAGCCCGGCCCATGATCATATAGCCCATTATGCCACATGTAGGCAAGGCTATATAAACCTCTCCTTGCATGTGAGGAGAGGTTGGTTGGTCATTTCATTTACTTCTTAATCTAACATTTCACAAATTCACACACTTCTCTCTCTTTTCTCTCTCTAGTTTCTCTCTCTAAAATTCATCTCATTTCTACCTTTCTTTCTTCATTAATAGTATAGAATCATCACATACTAGGGACAACAGTTTACTTTAAAGTTTTAATCTCTCGTAGTACTTTAATTTTTGTTTAGTGGTATTTTAATAAGGCCAAGGTTGATTGATTATGAGAAAAGTGTAAATTTGCTTTATCACTAAGCATTGCATGAGGGCATGGCAATGGTTAAGTGTAGGGGATTTGATAGGTGTGAAAACACCCATCCTTTTACCACTTAATTCTAGCTAAAACAAGACCAAAACACGTATTTAATATCATTTGTTTGGAATTATGCGTGGTTTTTGTGTTTATTGTGTTTTTAGAGTCAACCGGATGAATATTGAAGAAAACATGGGATTGCACGGGTTTTATCGAAGAAAAAGACTCAAGACGAAGTCTATTGTCCAAGAGATGCAAAAGATTTGAAGTCATTGCGCCTATTTGAATATTTATCGAAGAAAAGGCCAAAGATGGAAGATTCTTATATGTCGAAGAACTCGAGTCTATTAAACAAAAGATTATAAGACGAGTTGGAATTATTCACCGACACTTCTCAAAATTCAAAGTCGAAAACGTTTATTTAAAGAAACGTAAAGACTAAAGAAGAAAGAAGAAAAGAAGCCTGAAACCAAAGCCCATTCACAAGCCCACCATAACACGCCTATAAATAGGACTTTACTTCACAAATTTGGGGAGTTAGTCTTTAGTTAATTTTAGTTTTTCATTTTCTCTCTAGTTTTAGAGAGAGAAAGTTCTCAACTTTCTCTCACTAGTTTTCATCTTTCTTTCTTTCAAGATTAAACCTTTGTATTGTTTTTCATTAATCAAGTTTAAATTCAAGCTTTTAATCTTTACTCTCTTTCTACCTTTCTTTGATTTTGGTTTACTTTTGGTGCGAATTACTTATGATCCGTGTTGTTCATCAATGTTTTCGTGCTTAAAAAGTTAATCTTTTTATGTTTCCTTAAGTTTCTTACGAATAAGCTCTAAGATCTTTGTGCTTATTGGCTTATTTCTAAGTTTAGCTTAGTTGTTTTTAGTGCTTATTCGATCCGTTTCATTATAGATTCGTCCTAGTTTTGGTGATTAGCTTATCTAAATAGCTTATTGCTTTAGCTTATTTTGGATCAAAAGAGGGTAATCGGAAAGGGTTATAAACCCCTTTCCGATCATTTTATTCCGACCAGCTTCCCCCTTTCATTCCGATCAATTGATCGGAAAAGGGTTTTAAAAAGTATTCCGATTGCAAACATTATTCCGATCAAGTTGATCGGATTAGGTAATTGAGATTCCGATTAGAACCAGTTTTAGGTTATTCCGATTACATGATTTTTGCTATATTCCGATTTGTGATTTAGTGATATTCCGATTGAGGTAATTTAGTTATTCCGATTGGGGGTGTTTGTAAACATTCCGATTGGGTCTTGCTTAGCATTCCGATTGCACCATGTTCAGTATTCCGATCAGTCACATCTCCAACATTCCGATTAGCTTGTTTTCCATATATTCCGATTGCACTTTCCAATCAAACATTCCGATCATGTTTAGGTTTTGTTTTCCGATGGTTTGAATTTCTTGATTTTACAAAGTTTCTAAGTGTTAGTTTTATTAATTGTTCAAGTGTTTTTTCTCATTTTGCCTTTAAGTTTTCAAACATTTATTTTTAAACTCGTCTTTTTAGTTTAATCTTTAAAACTCTTTTCACTCAACGACATTTACATTTATTTACTATTAGTTTAAAATAGGTAAACAAACCAACACCCTTTTAGTAACCAAGAACAATCATTCCACTTTGAGCTGTGATCAATTCGAGGTCATACCGAGAATAAATCTTGAACCCATACAAAATGCAAGTATCATTATGTCTGCTAGAGTTAAACTGATATGAGCTTACTTGACTGATTAATCTGATAAGCTTGGTTTAATTTGTTTAGCTTATATTTAAGTCTGTCTTCTATGATTTGATATATTGTGACTGTATTCTGAATCTGCTGATGTTACTAGTTGCTTGATTTGGTACCCTTTTTGATGATTCATTTTACTTTGTACGCTGTTAAATTGGTGATATATGGATTTGTTGATGATCCTTGTTTATTCATGTTTGATTAGGTGATTATAACTTGACTTTGATTTTAAGCTAGTAGAGTAATTGATTTTTCCTGATTTTTCCTGATTTAACCTGTTGTTATGATCATTTTGATAAGTTATATTCATTGAGTAGTTTGTACTGAATTGTGTTATAATACTTTCTGAGTAGTTTGAATCTGGATGACTGAGTTTGTGTGGTATTTTTGGTAACTGAATTGATAGCTGGTAAACTCATGGTGGTTTATTTCATTTAAGTCTTACGGATTTATTGTTCAACCAATCAGCTTATCAGATCCTATTGATCTGATAAACCCAAAAGAGCTAATTCCTATCAGCTTGATCACAATAAGCTTCACTTCTGACCATTCCTGTGGTCATTTTTTATTTACTTGTCCAAAAAGAAATTAATCACAAAATATGTCCCTACCAGGACTCGAACCTGTGACCTCCTGGTCAGAGGCCTAGTGTGTTAGCCAACTGGGCTACATGCTATTTTGATTCTTATATCAGTAGGTTAATTAATATAGTAGGATTGATTTGGTAGATTTTGACTCTAAGAGTGTTTCATTTAAATTTTCGTCTATAAATAATTTTTAAATTAATAATTTTTGTTTTAAGTCAATTTTAGTTTTATAAATTTAAATAAAAATAAAAAATGTTTTTATTAGTTTAAAAAGTTCAATTAGTTTATTTTAATAATTAGATTTTTATAATTTTAGATTTAAATAAAAATAGTTTTTAAATAGATTTGTTTTAAGTAATTTTTAATAAAGTTTAAAAAGTTTAATTAGATTTTTAAAATAGATTAAAAGTTATTTTTATTAAATAGAATCATTTTTATAGATTTTCAAAGTAGTTTAATTTTTTAAATAGTTCTAATTTTTAAGTAATTAATTTAGATTTTAATAATAGCGGGGTTAACGATTCATGCACTTTAGGTTAAGTTTAAATAGTTTAAAATTGGTAGATTTAATTTCTTGTTTTAAAAACCGAAAACCAATTCAAATCGATTATCCAAATCAAAGCAAAACGTCTCAAATTCACTCGATCTTCGTGTACAACGAACTTGGTTCATCACGTGTTTAATTGAATTCGTCATTGGTAATATTAGTCTATTACTTTTTCCTAAAGGTAATTTTCTAATTTACCCTATAACGTATCTCAAATTATCACTATACTATCACGATCACATCAATAATCTAATGCATGAGAGTACAAAACCTACTACATGACAATTAAAAATCTAATGCATGACACTACAAAACCTACTACATTAAGCGCTAAAAGCCACATAGAAACTCTAAAAACTCAAGCTGATAATCTTAGTGCATCACATTCACAGTTCTATATCCGCTACATCATCCCTATTAAAAAATGTTATACATTAAAATACATTATATAAAACATTTTGTAATAGATTATCAAAGTATAATGTTACTACATCACAATACTTTAAAGTTCAATATTATTTCTACAACATCAAAGTCATATCTCTGCTGCATCAATCTTATATAAATTCAAACTTATAATTTTAATGCATCACTGTTTTATATATACTGCATCATAGTAAAAGAACAATTGAAATTAATATTGTAAGAACCATATAACTTAATACTGATCATTATTTTATCTCTACACATTACAATTATAAAATATCATATAAATTTTTTATCAGACACTTGGTGTGCAAGTTTTATATACACGCTTTTCATATTGTTTTTCTTTAAAACAACCAAATGGATGTGTATGTAACACCCTCATTTTTACATATAGCAGCGGAAGCTATTTTGGGGTATTACTTCATGATACACAGTACACAATAATAGAAAACGACTCAAAAGAGACGTTTTTAAAAGAGAGTTATCATTCATTTATTCATCAGAGTATTTACAAACAGAGGTCCCGAAGAACATTTTGAAAACATAAAAGTGAATGATAACAAGTTTGGACGTCCTCATGTCCTTTGCCTCTCCGTGCCATAGTCCGTGTGATTTTCAGTTACCTGGGATAAATATGCTCAAAGTCAAAACAAAGGTTGAGTGAAATTCATAGGTTTGAGTTATAATAGTTTGAATACAAGTTTAATCATCAATGAGATATGTTGTTACACTCGTTAAAATCATAATTATTGCATCTGAGCTCATGACACCCCACGTTAACATTTCCAAGTCCAGTGATGGTACTGCAGACCAATCAATGACTAGAAGTAAGGCGTAACTTGCCAAGGTTACCCTCTTTGTTCTCAAATATAGTGCTATTGGTACCAAAAGTACAGGCAAACCAACGGGAGTCGTCACACTCCAAATAGATCTATTCACAATATTCGCGTTCACGTTACGGTGATTATGGTTCATGAAATGTATGTTATAGTGGCAGATCAAGGTACTCGTGCAATAATTTATCAGGATAGCATACCAAAATACTTGTATTCATGTTTAAAGCATATATCCCCCTCACGGGTTTGTAAAGCATTTAAAAGTGAGGCTATGAACTCACCTTAGGTTAGGGATATCTGCTTGATATCAAGAGGGACTCAGGTAGACGACTTTTACCATGCAACCTGAGGTATCGTATGTCAAGTATTTAGTTAAGTTGTGTTATGTTTCAAAACTTTGTTTAATATAGTTTAAAAGGTTTATTTCTTTGATTCATTAGTTTATGAATATCGTTGTATCACTATTCGGGTCATCATATGTCAGAAGCCATTCTATAAACGTTTGAGGAGCGAGGGCACTTTAACTCGTAAACCCAACCACTCAGTCAGAACGTAATATCGAGATGGAACATCTTAATATGAAATTCCCTAGTAGTAGGATACGTCTGTGTGTTAAGGAAAATAGGTTTTGAGGTTTCTTTAAAAGTTATTCGATAATAAGTTATGTTTGTATTTATAATGTACTTAGAGTTTATATATGTTTTAATCAATGTATAAAAAGGATTATATGTATTTAGTTTATAAAATATCAAACCTTATAGGATTATTATATATTTTTCAAAATATCTCATTTATACCTTTAAGTTTTAAAAAATGGCAAAATATACCCTTGTAGTTATAACTTATACAAGTTTTGTCTTTTATGGATACATATATGTAATATAATCCTTGTACTTTTAAACATGGCAAATTAGAAACTTAAATTTAAGTTTATGATCATGGCAAAATAGGTCCTTATAGTTTATAGTTTCAAAAATTACACATTTAGTCCTTTATCTTGAAAATAGTTTCATAACATGTTTTAACACTAAAATAGACTTGTTTTATGAATCAAAAGCTAAAGTAAAGTTTCATTTGTGTTCTTATATGTCTTATAAGACTTATGAACATCTTATAACAATAACATAATAAGTTTAAAACTTTGAAATCAAATTGATCATAAGTAGTAAAAATTTAGGGTTTTCTAGGTTCAATCATAGTTTCATGAATGTTTTAAGGTATCATAAGGCATGTAATCATTATAACAACATCTCTAGGTGTTCTATAACATATCTAATATCAAACATGGGTGTTTAGAACTTACTTGAATACAAATAGAGCAAGAACAAGATGAAAAGGGGAGTATGTGCTAGTTTTGAGGCCTTGATGATCACTACAACTTGTTAATGGCTTCTAGGTCTTGTACTCTTGGTTTCATTTCTTGTAAACCTTCTTAGAACATCATATCATCCTTAGGCTACTGCTAGTGCTTGGATTGAGAGAGTTTTTAGTGCTTTAGAGAAGTTGAGAATGGAATGAAGAGTTATGTGTTAGTTATGGCTATTTATAGGCAAAGAAAGGCTTCATGGCTAAGTTTTGCAAGGATAGGTGTCAATTGCTGGAGTACATGACAAGGATAAGCTAGGAGGATGATAAGGCTAAGCTAGTTGATGAGTATTACAAGCTAGGGATGTAGCTTTGCAAGGTGTAAGCACATGGTGAAGTTTAGGAAGCATGTGGTGGCAAGGTGCTTGTAAGCTACCTTCTTGCTTGCTTAGGATGATGTAGGGAGGTGCTAAGCATGAGGGAGGTGTGTGTTAAGGTGCTAGTATCAGTAGTAGCTTGATCATAGAGGTTCTTGAGGTGTTAGGGTGCTTGGTTTAACAAGGTTATGCTTATACATGGCTTTTTCTGGACAACCAACAATAGTCCCAGTAAATTGTTTGTCATTTACAAACCGTGACTCCGTTTAAGCTCAAATTTGTGAGAATTGTTAGATATTTGAGTCCTCTACAACTTTTAGTTTTACATATTCAAGGGTTACTACACAAAATCTTTAGATAATAGCTGTTTACTACAAGTATGCCGAATCTGCGTACCTTTGGCATTTCGGCTATAACTAATTCATATGATGTCGAATCGGGGTGATTCAATTTGAAAAATGACCACAAGACATAGGGCTAAAACCTAGTTCTTTTACTTAATACTCAGGTCTTATTGATTTATCCAGATTCTATGTTTTATTGGCTGGTCATATTCTGAAATTACAAGTATGAACTAGTTTTAGTCATGTCGGGTTTGCTATGGTTTTGTGATTAGGATTTGATGAGTTAGGGTCTTAGTATTTATTTTTAGACAGATTTAGGGATTGTGTTTGAGGTTTAGTAATGATTCACCAAGAGTTTTAAGGGTTTTATTGGGTTAAACTAGGTTAAACTTGAAAACTAGGTCAAACCGGGTAAAACTAGGTTAATGACTTGTTTTAGCTTAGGTCATGTTGAAATCTTGGATTGAGGTTCTAGATTGGAGTCTAACATGATGTAGTGGTACCGTTTTGGGTTTAGGATCTATAAAATGAGTACTTGTACCTTGTGGTAGAGCGGTGTGAAAGTTTGAACATGATTTAGGACATAAGATGACCAAATTAGGGCTTTATACTTAAATGACTTGTAAATTGTTATTTGAATACTTGCTCAATGATGCAATGAGTGTATCACACTAAACTTTAGTTAAAGTAGCTTTTACATAAGCCTTGCATACTTCAAAACTTGTTTCATTTTGTAATTAGGGTTTTTGAATCAACCGTAAAGGTATAATGCTTGTTTTGGTAAATTGTGGGATATAAGATGTTGTATTGATTGAATATTTAGCAAAATGATCTTTGATATATATATATATACTTGACATACTTAGGGGTTTACATGATATAATCATGTATATAATTGGCAATAGTGGTTGCGTAAGCACGTCTAGATTTCTATGTAAGTTACTTTACATAGTTGAGATATAGTGAAGCAAAAATTTAACCCATAAAAGTAGTTCTCATATATATCATGAGTGTATATTACATAGAGGAAATTTATGAGTTGTTACAGTCTTTCCTCCTTAAGGAAATCTCGTCCCGAGATTTAGTTTGATATAGGAGTAGTGTTTGAAAATAGGTGTGGGTATTTAGCACGAATCTGATCTTCGCGTTCCCATGTAAATTCTCTGGGCCTCTTTTTGAGTTCCATCGTACTTTGAAAATAGGGATACGACTTTGTTTAAGTTGTTTGACCTCTCGGTCCATGATTTCCACAGGTTCTTCTATGAAATTGAGCTTATCGTCAAGCTGAAGTTCTTTCATTGGAATGATAAGAGATTCGTTTGATAGACATTTCTTGAGATTAGAAACGTGGAAAGTATTGTGTACAGTACTGAGCTCTTCAGGGAGCTCAATTCTGTATGCTACTAGGCCAATCCGTTCAAGGATTTTAAATGGTCCAATGTATCGTGGATTAAGCTTTCCTCGTTTTCCAAAACGAATGACACCTTTTCGAGGTGATACTTTCAACATAACACGATCTCCAACTTGGAATTCTAAAGGTTTTCGTCTTATGTTGGCATAACTTCTTTGTCGATCTCTAGCGGTTTGTAAGCGTTGTCGAATTTGAAAGATCTTCTCGGTGGTTTCATGGATTATTTCTGGTCCTGTAAGTTGAACATCTCCAACTTCAGCCCAGCAGACCGGAGATCTGCACTTTCGACCATAAAGTGCTTCAAATGGAGCTGCTTTGATACTGGCGTGATAACTGTTATTATAGGAGAATTCTATCAACGGTAGATGTCTTTCCCACCCTTTTCCGAAGTCAATAACACAAGCTCGGAGCATGTCTTCAAGTGTCTGAATAGTTCTTTCACTTTGACCATCGGTTTGAGGATGATAGGCTGTACTCATGTCTAACTGAGTACCCAAAGCACTTTGTATTGATTTCCAGAATCTAGATGTGAAGTGAGGATCATGATCTGATATGATAGATATTGGCACTCCATGTCGGGAGATGATTTCTTTTATGTATAACCTCGTAAGAGTTTCCATACTATCAATCTCTCGAATGGGAATGAAATGAGCAGATTTTGTAAGACGATCAACAATGACCCAGATTGCGTCATGTCCATTAGATGTTCTAGGAAGTTTTGTAACAAAATCCATATTATTCTTTCCCATTTCCACATAGGAATTTCGGGTTGTATCAGTAAACCAGATGGCTTCTGACGTTCAGCTTTAACTCTGGAACATGTTAAACACGTGCCCACATATTCAGCAATGATTGCCTTCATGTTAGGCCACCAGTAGAGTTTCTTTAGATCCTGATACATTTTGTCAGAACCTGGATGAATGGAGTACTTTGATTTATGGGATTCGTGCATAATCAAGCTCCTCAAATTACCATAATATGGTAACCAACTTCTATTCTTGATGCAACGAGTTCCATCAGGACGTATTTCAAAAGTTTTGTCCATTCCTCTTAAGTTCTCAAACTTAAGGTTTTCTTCTTTGAGTGCTTCGTTTTGGAGCTTTAAGGATTTGTCTAGGTAGATTTGGATGGAGAGTCATAACTAGCGATCTGACTCGAAGTGGGTTAATTCGTTCTTTTCGGCTTAAGGCATCTGCTACGACATTAGCCTTTCCAGGATGATAACGAATTTCACAATCATAATCAGCGAGTAGTTCTAACCAACGTCGTTGTCGCATATTTAGATCTTTTTGATCAAGAATATGTTGTAGGCTCTTATGATCGGTGAACACTATACACTTTGTACCATACAAATAGTGTCTCCATATTCTAAGAGCGAACACGATTGCCCCTAGTTCGAGATCATGTGTGATATAATTTTTCTCATGAGTCTTAAGTTGTCGAGATGCATAAGCAATGGCTTTTTATCTTTGCATCAAAACAGCTCCAAGACCTTGATGAGATGCATCACAGTAAACGACAAAATCGTCGTTTCCTTCAGGTAATGCTAGAATTGGGGCTTCACACAACTTTTGTTTTAACAACTGAAAAGCTGTTTCTTGATCTTTTCCCCAGATATACTTTTTGTTCTTCTGGGTTAGTTCAGTCAAAGGCTTTGCAATTTTTGAAAAACCTTCGATGAACCTTCGATAATAACCAGCAAGTCCTAAAAACTGTCGTATCTCTGTAGGTGTAGTAGGAGATGCCCAATTTTTGACTGCTTCAATTTTTGCAGGATCAACATGGATCCCTTGATTATCAATCAAATGTCCAAGAAATGGCACAACATTGATCCAGAAGTCACACTTTGAGAATTTAGCATACAACTTCTCTTTCTTGAGTAATTCAAGAATTATTCTCAGATGGTTTGCGTGATCTTCTTCATTGCGAGAATAGATGAGAATATCATCGATGAACACAATTACAAACTTATCCAAGTAAGGTTTACACACACGGTTCATGAGATCCATGAATACAGCTGGTGCATTAGTTAACCCAAATGACATCACTTGAAATTCATAGTGTCCATACCGAGTTCTGAATGTGGTTTTTGGAATATCTTCCTCCCTAACTCTCAGTTGATGATAACCTGAGTGCATGTCGATTTTTGAGTAAATACTCGAACCTTGAAGTTGGTCGAATAAGTCATCAATTCTGGGTAACGGGTAACGATTCTTTATAGTGAGTTTATTCAAACCTCGGTAGTCGATACACATTCTAAAAGTTCCGTCTTTTTTCTTGACAAATAAGACAGGAGCTCCCCAAGGTGATGTACTAGGACGAATAAAACCACGATCAGTTAATTCTTGAAGTTGAGTAGATAGTTCCTGCATTTTTGAAGGAGCTAATCTATAAGGTGATCGAGCTATAGGTGCAGCACCCGGAATCAAATCGATTTGAAATTCTACTTGGCGAGTAGGAGGAAGGCCAGGTAGATCTTTGGAAAAAACTTCTGAAAACTCTCTGACTATAGGTATATCTTCAAGTCGCTTCTCGTCAGGCTTGTTCTCCGTTACTTGAATTACGAATACTTGGCAACCTCGAGATATATCTCTCAGTTTTTATACAAGATACAAGATTTAGTCGGGTTTTACTTCGATCTCCTCGGATAATTAGAGTTTCATCATTTATAGGAATATGAACGACTTTCTCGTTACATAGGATTTTGGCATGAGTTTTGGATAACCAATCCATACCAATAACAACATCAAAACTGCCGAGTTGAATTGTCATGAGATCAATTTTGAACGGTTGTTTTGACAAGGTTAAGGTACAGTTTTGGAGAATAGTATTAGTACTAACTAAGTTTCCATCGACCATCTCGATATCATAATAGGTACTTAAGGTAATGGGGATAATATTTAGTTTAGAAGCAAGAGATGTAGATACGAAGCTTTTATCAGCTCCAGAATCAAATAATACTCTAGCCAGATGTTGATTAAGAAGGAACATACCCGTAACTACGTTAGGGTCTTGGTATGATCCATAGGGAATTATTCATCTTAGCCAACATTTGATCCATTTTTGCAAAGTCAGGTATTGCATCAATGACTTCAGCTATTGGTGGTGGAGAATCTGGTCTAAATGGTGATGATGATCCTACGGATGATGATGGAGATCCAACAGGTGACTCGATACCTCTAGGTGAAATCTCTTGATTATCTTCTTGTCTATAATGTGTAGCCATAAGTCCTATGTATATAGGCTTGGGATAACCTGGTGGTGGACAATCCATAGTATTTCCTGATTTCATAAAAATGAGAAATTTTGGTAACCGAACAAAATAAATAACCACGTAATGCAAAAACTTCTTTTTATTTATAAAGAAAACTTCTTGTTTATTTACAAAAGATGATTATTTATATTACACATCTTCTATTCTACATTTGTACAAAAACAGTAAAAACTAAGGATTTGATAAGTCTGGTGGTCTTGTAGTCTCGTGTTGTTCACTTATGGTTTTTAAGGTCTTGGATAGCTTCTAGGAGGATCTTGGTATCAGAATGATGACGTAGTTGGATATCTTCGATGATCATCTCGAGAGTAGAGATTCTAACTCGAGCAAGTACGACTTCATCGGCATGGAGTTCTTGTTTCTTTTGTAATTCCATGATTTGAGTATTAGCCTTTTCTAGTTCGATCTCTAACCTCCTAAAGTCTTTCTGAATGAGGACTCTCCCATTTTTATGACCATAAATATCATTTTCTATTTCTTCAATTCGTTCCAAGGGTATTTCATCCAAGTGGTTTAAGATCATTTCTATCCATTCTTGGTGCCTTTCTAATGGTGATTTGTGTGAACTTTCTCCTGTTTCGAATACATATGGTGGTGTAGGTGATGGAAAACAAGTTTTCTTATTAGGTGGAAAAGGTTCATCTGGAGTATAGAAATCAGGAGGTGGTGTGGTTGGAGCTTGAGGTGGGATAACGAGATTTTCATTATAGACTTGCATATAGGGATCTTCGGGATTAGGTTGAATAGCCAATGAAGCTATAAAGTATTGATTCCATTGTTCTGATAAATCAGAATCAGAGACATCGTTAGGATTCGGGAAATAGTCAGAATCCAAATCAGGCTCAGATTTAGAATCAAAATCCGAATCACGAGAGAAATCTGGTGAGTTAGGATTCGAGTTCACTTCTTCCTTCGGGATTATAGGATTGGGAAACATAGTTCTGTAATAGTTTCGATAGAAAAATAATCATAAGTACATAAATATTTAATACATATATACTTAGGTTATTTACTCTTCATGTAGCGTTTGGGGAAAGCAGTGGCACGGAGGACTTTTTCAAAAATTAGTTATAGTTAAGGTAAAAACCTTGTTCTCTATAACTGTGGTGTTGATACCAATCTGTAACACCCTCATTTTTACATATAGCAGCGGAAGCTATTTTGGGGTATTACTTCATGATACACAGTACACAATAATAGAAAACGACTCAAAAGAGATGTTTTTAAAAGAGAGTTATCATTCATTTATTCATCAGAGTATTTACAAACAGAGGTCCCGAAGAACATTTTGAAAACATAAAAGTGAATGATAACAAGTTTGGACGTCCTCATGTCCTTTGCCTCTCCGTGCCATAGTCCGTGTGATTTTCAGTTACCTGGGATAAATATGCTCAAAGTCAACACAAAGGTTGAGTAAAATTCATAGGTTTGAGTTATAATAGTTTGAATACAAGTTTAATCATCAATGGAATATGTTGTTACACCCGTTAAAATCATAATTATTGCATCTGAGCTCATGACACCCCACGTTAACATTTCTAAGTCCAGTGATGGTACTACAGACCAATCAATGACTAGAAGTAAGGCGTAACTTGCCAAGGTTACCCTCTTTGTTCTCAAATATAGTGCTATTGGTACCAAAAGTACAGGCAAAACAACGGGAGTCGTCACACTCCAAATAGATCTATTCACAATATTCGCGTTCACTTTACGGTGATTATGGTTCATGAAATGTATATTATAGTGGCAGATCAAGGTACTCGTGCAACAATTTATCAGGATAGCATACCAAAATACTTGTATTCATGTTTAGAGCATATATCCCCCTCACGGGTTTGTAAAGCATTTAAAAGTGAGGCTATGAACTCACCTTAGGTTAGGGATATCTGCTTGATATCAAGAGGGACTCAGGTAGACGGCTTTTACCACACAACCTGAGGTATCGTATGTCAAGTATTTAGTTAAGTTGTGTTATGTTTCAAAACTTTGTTTAATATAGTTTAAAAGGTTTATTTCTTTGATTCATTAGTTTATGAATATCATTGTATCACTATTCGGGTCATCATATGTCAGAAGCCATTCTATAAACGTTTGAGGAGCGAGGGCACTTTAACTCGTAAACCCAACCACTCAGTCAGAACGTAATATCGAGATGGAACATCTTAATATGAAATTCCCTAGTAGTAGGATACGTCTGTGTGTTAAGGAAAATAGGTTTTGAGGTTTCTTTAAAAGTTATTCGATAATAAGTTATGTTTGTATTTATAATGTATTTAGAGTTTATATATGTTTTAATCAATGTATAAAAAGGATTATTTGTATTTAGTTTATAAAATATCAAACCTTATAGGATTATTATATATTTTTCAAAATATCTCATTTATACCTTTAAGTTTTAAAAAAATGGCAAAATATACCCTTGTAGTTATAACTTATACAAGTTTTTTCTTTTATGGATACATATATGTAATATAATCCTTGCACTTTTAAACATGGCAAATTAGAAACTTAAATTTAAGTTTATGATCATGGCAAAATAGGTCCTTATAGTTTATAGTTTCAAAAATTACACATTTAGTCCTTTATCTTGAAAATAGTTTCATAACATGTTTTAACACTAAAATAGACTTGTTTTATGAATCAAAAGCTAAAGTAAAGTTTCATTTGTGTTCTTATATGTATTATAAGACTTATGAACATCTTATAACAATAACATAATAAGTTTAAAACTTTGAAATCAAATTGATCATAAGTAGTAAAAATTTAGGGTTTTCTAGGTTCAATCATAGTTTCATGAATGTTTTAAGGTATCATGAGGCATGTAATCATTATAACAACATCTCTAGGTGTTCTATAACATATCTAAGATCAAACATGGGTGTTTAGAACTTACTTGAATACAAATAGAGCAAGAACAAGATGAAAAGGGGAGTATGTGCTAGTTTTGAGGCCTTGATGATCACTACAACTTGTTAATGGCTTCTAGGTCTTGTACTCTTGGTTTCTTTTCTTGTAAACCTTCTTAGAACATCATATCATCCTTAGGCTACTGCTAGTGCTTGGATTGAGAGAGTTTTTAGTGCTTTAGAGAAGTTGAGAATGGAATGAAGAGTTATGTGTTAGTTATGGCTATTTATAGGCAAAGAAAGGCTTCATGGCTAAGTTTTGCAAGGATATGTGTCAAGTGCTGGAGTACATGACAAGGATAAGCTAGGAGGATGATAAGGCTAAGCTAGTTGATGAGTATTACAAACTAGGGATGTAGCTTTGCAAGGTGTAAGCACATGGTGATGTTTAGGAAGCATGTGGTGGCAAGGTGCTTGTAAGCTACCTTCTTGCTTGCTTAGGATGATGTAGGGAGGTGCTAAGCATGAGGTAGGTGTGTGTTAAGGTGATAGGATCAGTAGTAACTTGATCATAGAGGTTCTTGAGGTGTTAGGGTGCTTGGTTTAACAAGGTTATGCTTATACATGGCTGTTTCTGGACAGCCATCAATAGTCCCGGTAAATTGTTTGTCATTTACAAACCGTGACTCCGTTTAAGCTCAAATTTGTGAGAATTGTTAGATATTTGAGTCCTCTACAACTTTTAGTTTTACATATTCAAGGGTTACTACACAAAATCTTGAGATAATAGCTGTTTACTACAAGTATGCCGAATCTGCGTACCTTTGGCATTTCGGCTATAACTAATTCATATGATGTCGAATCGGGGTGATTCAATTTGCAAAATGACCACAAGACATAGGGCTAAAACCTAGTTCTTTTACTTAATACTCAGGTCTTATTGATTTTTCCAGATTCTATGTTTTATTGGCTGGTCATATTCTGAAATTACAAGTATGAACTAGTTTTAGTCATGCCGGGTTTGCTATGGTTTTGTGATTAGGATTTGATGAGTTAGGGTCTTAGTATTTATGTTTAGACAGATTTAGGGATTGTGTTTGAGGTTTAGTAATGATTCACCAAGAGTTTTAAGGGTTTTATTGGGTTAAACTAGGTTAAACTTGAAAACTAGGTCAAACCGGGTAAAACTAGGTTAATGACTTGTTTTAGCTTAGGTCATGTTGAAATCTTGGATTGAGGTTCTAGATTGGAGTCTAACATGATGTAGAGGTTCCGTTTTGGGTTTAGGATCTATAAAATGAGTACTTGTACCTTGTGGTAGAGCGGTGTGAAAGTTTGAACATGATTTAGGACATAAGATGACCAAATTAGGGCTTTATACTTAAATGACTTGTAAATTGTTATTTGAATACTTGCTCAATGATTCAATGAGTGTATCACACTAAACTTTAGTTAAAGTAGCTTTTACATAAGCCTTGCATACTTCAAAACTTGTTTCATTTTGTAATTAGGGTTTTTGAATTAACCGTAAAGGTATAATGCTTGTTTTGGTAAATTGTGGGATATAAGATGTTGTATTGATTGAATATTTAGCAAAATGATCTTTGATATATATATACTTGACATACTTAGGGGTTTACATGATGTAATCATGTATATAATTGGCAATAGTGGTTGCGTAAGCACGTCTAGATTTCTATGTAAGTTACTTTACATAGTTGAGATATAGTGAAGCAAAAATTTAACCCATAAAAGTAGTTCTCATATATATCATGAGTGTATATTACATAGAGGAAATTTATGAGTTGTTACAGTGTAACTGTATCACGATGCAGTTGATGTTAAGATGTGATGCAGTATGTTATAATTTGTAGCAAATAGTTTTATTCAACTGCATGATGGTACAAAATTGAAAGTTGATGCAATAAAATATAAAATACAATGCAGTAGAATATAAACTACGATGTAGTAACATTAAACTACAATGCAGTAGAATATAACCTATAATGCAGTAACATGTAAACTACAATGTAGTCAAATATAAATTATAGTGAATTAGAAACTACATTTAACTTAAATCATTATTAAGCACACCAACGACATATTACTAATAATCCTTTGTATGGTGCATTGTCTAGCACATCACAATCTTATCCCTACTCCATCATAGTGAAAGAACTACTGAGCTTAATACTGTAAAAAAATAACGCATCACGATTTTATATCTAACGCATTACAGTTATAAAATATCATATAAGAATTTTATCAAATACTTGGTGTGCAAGTTTTATGTACATGTATTTCATCTTGTTTTTTAACGTGTTGAATGAATATTCAGAATCTAACATCATATTAACTACATCATAGTTACAAACATAACTTACCACATCTACTATATTATATTATAATAGATACAACATCAAAACAATAAAAGTCATAACACAAAATGATAAACATAAAAAAACTACAAAATTTAAATAAACTACTTACAATAAGGCAAAGATGATAAACTAAACTCGTTATTTGTTGATGATTCAATAGACATATTGTGAAATATCAATGAGATAAGCTGTTAGTGGTGGAGAAAATGGTGGAAAAGATAAGGAAGGTGGTGGTTAACAATGGGGAAGATAGAAATGTGGTGGTTAACTGTGGTGGTCAACGGTTGTGCTTCACGGTGGTAGTTATCGAGAGGTTAAGGAAGAACTGTGTGAAAAAAACTCATAGAATGAATTAAGTGCGTGTAAAAATACGTATAATATAGAGTTATAACTAATTTACAGATATACCCCTGAACTTTGGTATAAAAAGACAAAAAGACCCCTGTAGTTATTAGAAAAAAAGGTGGGGGCTAAGTGGACACGTGGCGGCTTGTGGTTTCACCCTACCCGTTTTATTATAAAATCTTTTTTATTTTACCCCAACTCTCTCTCTCTCTCTATATATATATATGAATATATATATATATATATATATATATATATATATATATATATATATATATATATATATATATATATATATATATATATATATATATATATATATATATATATATATATATATATATATATATATATATATATATATATATATATATATATATATATATATATATATATATATATATATATATATATATATATATATATATATATATATATATATATATATATATGTGTGTATATATATATATATATATATATATATATACATATATATATATATATATATATATATATATATATATTATATATATATATATATATATATATATATATATATATATACATATATATATATATATATATATATATTATATATATATATATATATATATATATATATATATATATATATATATATATATATATATATATATATCAGAAACCCTTATATAGGAAGGATGGTAAAACATTACCTTAAATGTGAAATTCTAAAAAAACTACACGTGTAATTCACCTAAGTTTTGCATAATTATTTCATTATTATCCCGTCTAACCCAGTTCAGGTTCCCCTGAAGTAAAAATATTACCTAAAAATAACCCTCTTTTCCTATGAACACCCGTAAACCCCCAGTCGATTCTCCTAAATCCCAAATCCCAAATCCCATCGATATCACAACTGATCCATTTATCAATCAATGTAAAGATTTGTATATATCAGTCCATCTAATCATCCTGATGATGCCTCGATTGAACAAGATGCCAGTGAACCCACAATGGAAGTTGTGGATGAACAAGGTTCCTTGTCACGTATCACGTTTCTTGAAGTTGTTGATACACGATACGAATGCGAGTTGTGAAGGGAGAGAAATTAATACACGTGTCACGTTTCTTAAAGGTGTCGGTACTATCAACAATTTGGTAGAGTTGGTTCTGAAGATGATTCCAAATGGGAGATTGTTGCTTTCTTTGCCCATGTAACTCATGAAATTGGAAGTAAGTAGTTTCTATTTTTATTATCAAATCAAGTACTAAAAAAATCAGATCCTTAACCATTGGGTTTATCAAAAAACGTTCCTCAATAAATTAATCAACCAAAATCAATCGATCATCGCCCAAAAAAATTATTTTATTACAATTGCTTGGTTGGTTGTTGTGTTCATATATATGGATTGGTGATTTAAGGTTTAACTTAATACTTTATGTAGTTATATGAGTGTTTCATAGTTATATGAGTGTTTCGTTTTGAGAATTAAAAGTGAGCATGTTCTTGTCGAATAGGTGGGCCGATTATTGCTGGCAAGTTATTACGGTAACCTAATTGATGCTTGATTCTATAGCTTTATTTATTTTGGGAATTACTGGGGTGATTTTTCTTTGGAATTAATTGGGATAGAGAGTGCACACAAAACTGTTTGATGATGCATGCGAGAAGAAGTTTGTAGAATTTGTATATTTGTTGTATTCGGGTACAAATGAGAGATTAAAGGGCTAATTATATGCTTTATACAAATCGACTAAATTCGGCTATAGCTGATAATTCTTTATATAAGTTGATACGGTTCTTGAATGTTGGCAGTTTTGAAAAAGAACTTGCTGCAAAGTTTCTTAGAAGAAATGAAAATGAAACTCAAAGAGATATTTGACGAATCCAAAGACTAATTCTGATATTCAGGTAATGTTTTCGTGATAATCGTTTGTCACTTGAAATTCTTGAAAGAACGATCATGAATCTAATAAAACTAAAAATTTTGTAGCTTTTCATTAAATCAAAAAAATAAGAAAAGACTCGCAACCTTTGGATTTCCTACAGATTCAGGTAACTTCAGCCTACATCTTTACCTTTTTATAATCTACGTTAAGTAGTACCAGATAGAATAACAACTGATGTTTTACGTTTCTCATGTTGAGAGATATCTTGAGAAGCCCACCGTTGGACACAGGAGAAGCTCCAGCAGAAGTAGCATCTGAAATATCTCATGTGCATTATGATCCGACCATCATGAATTTTATAATTGTTGAAGGCCAGATGCATGGTTTTAGAGTAAATCTAAAGCCAAGAAGGTAAAACTATCGTATGTTGTTAGAAGATACACATAATTGATCAGGTATGTTAGAAACTCTCACACCATGAATTTTATATCAGCTATCATGGTGATTGGGTCTTATTTATAGCAGGGTGTTTGGAAGTAGTAATAATATCATAATGCGTTTGAGTTGGTTCACTTGCAATATCGAATCATATGAAACACAAGCTGTTCTAAATGTAAAAAAGTGGAGCAGTTGAATGAAGTTGATATAATGAATTTAGATAATGTATTTGATAAGATTCACGTTAAATATGATCTATTTACAGGTTACATAGGCTGCTGAAGTAGCAAAAATACTCGCAGACTATAAATAGTGCTGATAAGAGTGTTTGGCAGAAAATTGGTCGAACAATGCCTTGACATGGGATGGTCTAACTTTACTTCTATTTAAAGTGGTAACAAACTTTTACTTATCCTTTCTCTTTGATATCTGTTTTGCAGCTGAAAAGGAAAAAAGTGCAGTTATAGTGGACGTGATAGAAATCCTATTATGTATATGTTGTAAGATCTGGTATTGCACCTTTGTTATGCCTTTTCTCATGACTTGTGTGAAGATTGTGTTTATTAATCATGCTTTTTGTAGTCAGTTAAAAGTACTTGTCTACATGTGATATATCACATAAGCTCCCGCTTCATGTCTACCTTAACATGGTTTTCCTGCATGTTGCACAAAACACGATGAGAATCTTCTTCCTTTCTCTGATTAGGGACTCCCCTAATCTGAAGACTAATGTTTTGAGTGTAAATAGTGCTGATAAGAGTGTTTGGTAGCAAATTGGTCGAACAATGCCTTGACATGGGATGGTCTAACTTCACTTCTATCTATAGTGGTAACAAAATTTTACTTATCCTTTCTCTTTGACATTTGTTTTGTAGTAGGAAGAATAGAAAATCTCAAAATGGGCATGTACGGTAATGAGTCCAATAGGTTGTTCTTTTGTCGGTCAAGATGGGTTAGATGAGTGTGACTTAGGAACATTATCTTAATTAAGTTTTTTGATATTTGTGATGTATTGTGTCACTTCTATTAAGATTGCTTTAGGTTTTATTGGATAAATTCTAGACTGACTTGAAGCTTTTTGTGGATTTGGGGTAATAGACCTTTCGTTCATATGATCATATCTATACAACAAAAATTGTACTCCCATTGATATTTAGTTACAAGTATGCTGTTAGTTAATGGGTTTCACTATGTCTATATATGCTAACTTGACAAGTGTTTAATAAAATTGTTTCCTGTGAGGTAATAAAATTGTTTCCACTAATAAAATCCTTTACATTATTGAATCACTTATTAAGAATGCAAATAACTTATGCAGTTTACCCTATCATAGTTGTGTTATATTTTTCCCATGAAATAATTAACTACATCATTCACTTATCAAATATCAAACTAACTAACGTTGTTGCAGGATCTGAAAGAGCACTTTTTAATGCTTCTATTGATGATTAATAAACTTGGAAGGTGTTTCAATGAGTTTCAAGTGCTTATTATTCTGATCTTGGAGAGATTTTATCTGTAGTGTCCTTCCCCCTACAACGTACTTTTCAATCTGCACTTTCTTTTTGATGAAACGTTCTTCTCTATATATGGGCAAGTGGTATTAGGTAATATGAACTTTTTGTGTTTTGGTCACGACATGTATAAGGCAGATGGCACAAGAACTCCCTGCACTATTTAATGAAATTGCTTATTAAAAATATGCAACAAGTAGTTTTTAAGATCGTTACCAAACATTCCTAATCATAAATGGGATTTGCTTTATAAACTATATATTATCTTATTTTACCTTGGTTTGGTTTATGTGTAACGACCTAAACAAAATAAATTAGACTAAAGATATATTGGTCAAGTGATGTAGAGATAACCTATGTATATTTTTATGCTTAAACCTCTTATTTTTTCTGTCATTGTAATACTATTTGTTATGTGATCACATTTACCTCAATAACTGTTTATACAAATATGAATCTATAGTAAGTGTACATGTTTGGTAAATATGGCTTTTTCCATTTATGACATTATCTTGATGAATTTTATGGATAAGCTTTTTCATTGCCGTGTCACTAGGAGGAGATATGACGCGAGGGCAGAAAAAGTCACAACTTTAGCACCTATTTGAGACATAATACAATCTGATTCTTCATGTCTGAAATTATTTTGAGGACTTTTCGCTAAGTTTAAGTTATGTTTTGCTATTTGATGTTTAAGTTTTAAGTAATTAATAGAACCAACCTTTACACTTTCTTACATGTAATTATATGTTGATATGCTAATTTGGTGTTTATGTTATTGCAGGTGTAGAGTTGACTAGAAAAACCCTTATACATGAATACTACAATTGGTCTTTCCTTCATTTAGAATTCTTAAGTGGTATGCCAATATAGCAAGCCATTTGTGGGTTTGTTTTGGAAGGACTATAAACAAGAGTCAAACTCAAGTATTACGACAAGTTTAATTGTTTCTACAAAGACGTTATTTTCATTTGGACAATTGTACATTACTTTTGAAGAGTGAAACCTTTCAAGGAGTGTTGCACAAACTTTGAATATCGATTAATGCATACATTTTTAGAATTAGTCACTATGTTATTTTATTTAATAAATTTGACTTTTCCGTTTAATTAGATGGGTAGACATTCATGCATGATATATCATCTTACTGTTACATATTATTTTGGTAAGGATTAAAGCAACATGTTTTGTAAGATGCATTGTTTTATTTTTTTTTATCATAATGAACTCAACAAAAACCAATAAGAATAGTAAATGTGGTTACACTTTTTATTGAATAACTAGCATGGTATCCGCGCAATGTAGCCACGGATATTTGGTGACTATTTTTTGCGAACAAATGTTATATTTTTACCTATTAATTAAGCTTGTATTCAAATTAAAATTAAAGTTGTAAAACAAGTTAAATAAAATAAAATAATTTTACTAAAAATGAAAAAAAAAATTAATAAAAAAATCAAAATGAATGTTAAGTTAAAGGGCACAAAATTTAAAAAAATATGATAAAATTAAATTATGAAAAAAATAAAAATAAAAGATATTTCAATTTTAAAATAAAAGTTTTTTTGAACAGTTTGTTACAAAAGTTGTGAGAAAAGTTTGTTACAAAAAAAATAGATGGATGAGATTAATTTAACAAAATATGATCTAATGTCTTAAAAATCTCATCTTAAAAGTGTATATATATATATATATATATATATATATATATATATATATATATATATATATATATATATATATATATATATATATATATATATATATGTCACTTTCTTATGAAATAAATATTTGAGGCCTAATTTTTTAAGACTTTTATATTTAGAAAGAGTGTAAATGCTTTATAAAGTAGTATAGATTTTTTATGTCCCGATGTGATCTATATGCAAAATGGACTTTTTCATTTGCCATTGATGATCCTCGCGTTCATGATTAAGTGCATTTTCAATATTTTATGTTTTCTTAATTTTTTATTACTTTATAGCGTTTAAATTGAAAAATTATTTGTTATATTTTTCATAACATCACACATGCCTTAAGGCTGAAAAGCAACGTTCGATTCAAATTGTTAAAATTAAAGATGAAAAAGTTGCTAAATAACAAAATGAATAAAAATTATTTGTCATATTTTTCGTAAACTAACCCGTTCATCACACGTGCCTTAAGGCTGAAAAGCAACGTTTGATTCAAATTATTAAAGACAAAGATGAAAAGGTTGCTAAATAACAACATGAATAACTTGCTTGCGTTTCGTGATATGATTTTTTTGAAAGATGATACATATGACAATGAGTTATACTTCGAGGAGAAGAATTTTGAAACTTTAGATTATGAAAATACAGATATAGCTTTTGATTAAATATCGCCTAAATTAAACTTTTAGATTAATAACTAGTTTTGTTTTGATTAATGTATTTAACCAATGAATTTTCAAGGTTTTGTGTTCTGTGTCAAATTTATTTTGCTATCATAAGTACAAAGTCTATGTTCTATGTTATCTTACTCTTTTTACATTTTTATTTTATTTGGAATTGTCTTTAACAAGTTCATTTTTATGTTACAATTAACATAGTTAACGAATATGTGAAGTTGCATTTATGTATGAAATTTTCGTTGAACTAATAATATATTTGGTACTTTGACTTTGGTTTTAAAAAAGAAGAAGCTTAAATGACTAAATAACAAACGAGTATGTTATAAAAGACTTACAATTAGATATTTTATGTTTTGTAACTTATTGAATCAATGTTTTTTAATGTTATATGCAACTTCATTTACTAACTTATGACATTATTACAAACTTCGATTATCTATTCTATATAGTGAATTTATCTATCTTTTACCTTTTTCACTATTTTCCAAATTTTCTTTAAGCTAGCCCGTCCATCGGACGGGCCTTAAGACTAGTATATATATATATATATATATATATATATATATATATATATACAGAACCACTTTTTTGTTACAGAACTTACATAACTACTTTTAATCAATATGGACCATTGGATATGTTTGATCAAAGGCTAGGATCAGATGTGCGGAAATTACAATTAAACAAAAGATGAGGGGTGTTTTTCAATTAAACAAAATGCTGAAAAGGGTATAGATGGCATTTTCAAATTCTATTTTGTTCAATTTCTCCATTTATTTTTGAAACTGACTTTACACCTTCGGTTATATTTTCTCTCTCACACCTCATCTCTCCTCAAACCCTACTAGCTTCCATTAGCAATCCTCTTTATAATTATATTCATCTATCCATCTAATTGATTTTATAAATCTTGAATAAAGTCCATCTGAGTGTTCTTGTTTGACTACTTGAATAACATCATTTAGAAAAACTTAATCAAATACATCATTTCCTTTCCTTTAGATCAGATCGGCGCTCAAGTAGTTTCGATCTACTACAAACGATTTTTCATATGAATTTTTTTCGCTTCGATCAGCAAAAACAAGGACTCGTAAATGTTTTGCGACTTTGATCTGTTGAAAAGTGTTCGTGAATGTTTTTAGATGGTGGTGTCGATTTGCAAAAACAAAAAAAATATGAAGACGGTCATGCGTTAACATTTTTCGATCCATAGACAAAAGACTATTAATATGAAGCAACAGAAGGTTTGATTTTGTTTTGTTTTAATTTTAGTTTTCATTTGTTAATCTCATTTTGCTCGACAAGGTTTATTTATTTTGATTTTTTCATAGGCTGTTTAGATATGTGCTAAAATTCGAATTTTATCTAGCATAGTTATGGACAAATTAGGCTACAAATTATTTAGTTCGTAGGAACTAGGATACTATCATGTAAGATTTATAATATGATACTATACAAAGTAACCTTTTTATTTGTAATTTATTCAAGGTCCCATAACTTATGTTATATGGTTCTCATATACTAAATTGTTGTTTTATGTTTGTATCAAAGTGATGAAAACCACGAAGGTGATTATTCAGTTTTTCAGTGGCGTCATTATATATAGATAGTGCATACGTGTTCTTTTAGTTGTAGAGGTTAGTTGAGTAGTAACTAGTTTTATTGTTTGTTGTCAATTAAATGAGTTTTAGGTACATATATGTTTTGTTTAAGTTTTATTTTTTTATCTAGACTTACAATCAATAACAAGACATAACTTTGTTTAATTCGTTCTTTCTTTGTTTTGTTTCAGTGGGATGACTCGGTGAGATGCGAGTGTGATGAACATGATCACCAAACGAAATTGTGATTTTAGAAGTTGTGCACGTATGTTCGTGATGTGTACATATATGTTTTTGGAAGAGTGCTTATATGTTTGCTAGGCATACATATTTTTTTGGGAAGAGTGTTGTTAACATTAATGTTCGCTAGGTGTACATATATGTTTTTGGAAGAGTGCATATATGTTCGCGACGCATACATATATGTTTCAGAAGAGAGTGCTGTTATAGTGAATTTGATAACACCCATGTTCGCTAGGTGTACATATATGTTTTTGGAAGAGTGCATATATGTTCGTCAGGCATACATATATGTTTCAAAAGAGTTTTGTTATAATTTGATAATACTTTTGTTTTTAATCGTAATTTATTTAAGATGCAATTTTATATATAATGTTTATGTTGTTGATTTGTTACTATAATTGTAGAGGTTATATTTATATCTTGGTTATACATTTCAATAATTATATAATATAATGTACACTAGAAACTAAAAACATATGTGCAATTATAAAAAAACAAGTTTTATATCTAAACAATTGTACGCAAGAAACATAAACGAACTCAATATATTAAAAACACATTTTTATTTATTTTTATTTTTTGACAACCTGTATTTTGAAAAAAAAAGACAAAATATTATTTTTTACTAATTCAAAAATTAAGGACCCCAAAAGCAAATTTTTTAATAAAAAATTCCAAAATAAAATGAAAATGTAATTTACCATCATGCCCTTTTCATTTAGATAAAAGTTTTTAATAATACTAAATTCTTATTGGTCTAAAATGGTTCTGTAAGTTCTGTACCAAAATCATGTTTCTGTAAATAGCGCACTCCTATATATATATATATATATATATATATATATATATATATATATATAATTTCGATCATATGAGAACTTTTTAAAGTTGTAAAAATAAGAACCAACCAAAATCTCACAAATGACACTCTATTTGAAACAATTTTAAAATATGATTAAGTAAAAATATAGTTTTTAAAGATTCGATGGGCTTTCTTTTGAAAATTGGCGAAATCTAAGTGATACATTTTGATTCGAGGTGTGATATGTATCATGTTTTAGTATCGTGCATCAAGTTATTTAGTGGTGGTTGTGTATCAAGTGTACCAATTTATGTATAAGATATTAACTTTTTGAGATTTTGATGTATATGTATCACATTCTTAATTGTGTATCAATAATTTATTAAACACTTATCCTTTGTTTATTAGTCAATGGAGTGTATAGTTGTATAAATAATGCTATTTTCGTGTAGTATTAGTAAAATGGTTATATATCAATATTTTAGTGGTGTTTTAGAATAGTTCTTATTTTTAGAACATTAAAAAACTCTCACATTAACCTCCCTCTCTCTCTCTCTCTCTCTCTCTCTCTATATATATATATATATATATATATATATATATATATATATATATATATATATATATATATATATATATATATATATATATATATATATATATATATATATATATATATATATATATATATATATATATATGTATATATATATATATATATATATATATATATATATATATATATATATATATATATATATATATATATATATATATATATATATATATATATATATATATATATATATATATATATATATATATATATATATATATATATATATATATATATATATATATATATATATATATATATAGACAAGCGTTCATGTGAGAAGGGTCTTTTTTGTGAAATGGTGAGATGAGATCTTAGCCCTCCATTCTTCTCCTCCTTTTTTCTAAATCTAACGGCTTAGAATATACGTCTAAACTAGAGTATTAACCCGTTATGTTTATTTCATTTCTCAAACCTACTATAAAAAGAAAAAACACACACATGCCACATTTTAAAGATGAAACATCTCAATTTCTCTCTAAATCTGTTGTAATCAGCACCATTACCACCGTACTCCACCGTGACCACTGTTCTCCACCTTCCACTACCATCCACCTTCATTATCCACCGTACCACTATTACCATCGTCCTCCACCATCCTCTGCCATCCACCACCATCCTCCGCCGTCCACCACCATCCATCACCATGCACCGTCATTATCCACCATTCTGCACCGTTTCCCACCATTATCCTCCATCCACCACCGTTCCCCACCATTCGGCGCCATCCTCCGCTGTTCCCCACCATTCGCCGCCACATTCCACTGTTCACCACCTTCCACCACCGATCAATCAACAAAGAATGTTATGTTCTAGGTATAGCTGTGTTCATAAATTATATACTATGATTAGGTTAATCGTGGTTTTTCGATGCATACTAGGTGTTTGAAATTAAGGTGCGGTACACAATAGATGATTATTTAAGTTTAATAACAATATCTTCATGGGCGAAGATTATTAGCAAGTTTAGCAAGAATATCTTTACGCGTGAAAGACAATTAGTAAGTTTAGCAAGAATATCTTCACGCGCGAAGATTATTAGTAAGTGATGAGACTGTATTTATACATAGTCTCATCGTCCAAATCGGGCTTAAAACGCTTAAAATATCATCAAAATACCCATATATGTGCTTGTGTTTGTTCATTGTGTATTTTAGGTACGGATATCGTGAATTCACCAAAAGATCAAAGGAATCAAGCAAAAACGAACACGGGAAACGAAGCCGCACAAGAAACCGGGCCCAAGTATGAATTTTCCAAAAATGCCCTTGAAGTTTGAAGATTTTACAACTTTGGTCCCTCATTTTTGAAGATTTGGCAAGAAAAGACCTTGGAGAAATCATTATTGGCAAGAAATGTCCTCCATGTTTGAAGATTATACATGATAAGTCCTTGAAGAATGCAAGATATGCAAAATTAGTCCTTGATAAAAGTTTTGATTTGCCTTGGGCCAAAAATGACAAGTTAATCAAACTTGTTATCAAAGGGAAGTGAGTTTTTGGCTATTTAATACAAAGTGAAGACATCAAAGGAATTCAGGGGCCTCTTCTGGCAGACAGCTAAACTTCCCTCACCCACTCATAGGTCGCCACGTCACCCCCAACCAATCACCAGCATCCACCTCAAATCTCCACCCGTCATATTTCCACTTAACCCATTTTTATATTAACAAAATTTTTAAGAGGGAAACACGTTTTTAAACGTTAATCACCATCAAACCACCCAAATCCCCCATCCCTTTTCCTATAAACCCTAATCTCACCCAGGGTCAATTGACCTTAATTCAAAGGGGTTTCGCCCCATTACTTCCAGAACACTAATTAACAACATCCCAATCACTTCCCAACCCCAAGAAACAAGACCCCGTGACTATAGTGGCCCCACCTTGCTCCCCTGTATGCTCAAAAATGGCAAATAAGGAACCCAAGCAGATGATCAAGGGCTCTTAAACTTTACTTGTCCTCCACAACTACAAATGAACGCCTCAAGATCATTTTCATAGCTGTCAATCACATGGAGCCACTTTTGACCAAGAATCAGTCAAGACTCAAAGGGCAAAACTGGATTTTCAATGTTTAGGGTTTTCCCCCTTGTATTTTTTTATTCACTAGTCTAGAATCTTCCTTCTTGTAGTATACATACAATGCCGGGTTGTGGCATTGTTCTTGTACCAGTTTTTATGTAAAAAAATTTTTAGTTATTAATGACAATGAAAGCTACAATCTTTTGGCATAAATCCTGAGTTCCATCATTTTAAATACCTTGTCTTAGTTAAATTTTAAATTTCAGCTCTGGTTTATTTATTTTTAAGTTATCAAGTTGAGTTTTGGTTCAAAAAAGTTTGATTGAAAAGAGTTTCCTTATAATCTGATTTTTCTGAAATCCACCAACACTTGAAGTGAAAGTGGATTGTGTTGTGGATTTCAGAAGTTACATTAATGAACTTGTGTGATTTCAAGGTTTCTAAGTATTTGTGTTTCTAAAAAATCTGATTTTCATTTTATTTTCTAGCAATAAGCTATAAGCAGCTTAAGCAATAAGCTTGCTCTATAGCTTATTGGCTTGTGTAACAGGTCACTATTGTGTTTGCTTTTATTTTGGCAGGTTACAATTGCTCAAGACATATTGGGGTGATTTGGACTGCTAAGTCATCACCTAGCATCTCTACATCAAAACAACAATCTCTCTCAGCTCATAAGCTCTTCCTTTTAGCTTATTTGGTGATGGCATCAGCAGGCCATAGCCTGGCCTGGATGTAGGTCAGGCAGGTATAGCTTGAACCCACCAACTTGCTATTATTTTGTTTTTGTGTGATTTTGGGTGGATTGACTGATTTGGTGTTATCTATTGGTTAGTTTATGTTAGATAGATTGATTATGCATGTTTAGATCATTTTCAATCAGTTTAGGATTGGTTTGCTAGCTTTAGGTTTGATATTATTTGATTTCAGTGTTTAAGGGAGTGTTTGGGTCTGCTTGATAGGCTGGGAGTTTGACAAATTCTTAGGTTGAAAACAGCTTAAACACAATCAATGGGTTGTTATTAGGTAGTAGTAGTGTTTGGTTTTCAGTTGGGTAAGGTTAGAACAAGTTTGCATGATAAAATTTTGGTTCATATAGCTTAAAACAGCAAACCTAATTTTCTGATTGTTTTTGTGTGAATTTGACAATCAAAGCTTGTTAGTTGTTAGATAGTAGGTAAATCTAGGGTTTATTATAGGTTGTATGCTAATTGGATAGCTTGTATGCAAGTTTGGAGCTTTTGAAATTCGTCCAAGTGCCATTTGCACCAGCAAACAAACCATATGCACCTTTCTGTTTTATCAGTTACTGTTTAGGGCATTTTTGAGTTATTTTTGCTTTGGACTTGTGTTGTTTATTGCTTATTCTGACTCCCCACACTTCCATGAGTGTGGGGGTGCCCTTGTATCCAAGAAAAAGCCACCAACAAAGCTTTCCTAAGCTTATAACTCATCAGACCCTGAGAATTGCACTAACAGTGGGAACAAATTTCCCACTTCCAGTATAAAAATTCCCACTGCTTTACTACAAAACAAAAACAGTCAAGGGGTCACTATCAAGTTCTTTCTTTTTTGTCTTTAGTGGTGTTTTTTAGGATTTAGGTCTTCAAACTGGTTTCATTATTTTTCTTATTTTATTTTTGATTTTTTAGTATAATTTATTTTCCAGTTACTGTTCATTAAGTAATTTTTAGATTAAATTGCTATTCTTAATTAATTTTTATTATTCTGTTTTTGTCTTTTAGTGAAGAAAAAGTTATATTTTTCACTCTTAAAATTTTTCTTAGATTTAGAAAATTAATTTAAGATTTTTAGTTTAAAAATATTTCACTGTTCACCTTTTTAATTATTTTTATAATTAAATTAGTTTAATTAGGGTTTAAATATTAAACTGTTTTGTCTTTTAGTGCAAAATTTTACATTTACTTTTTCAATTTTCTACTGTTCATTAGTGTAATTTAGGATTTTCAAAATTGTCAAATTAATTTTGGCATTATTTTATTATTTTTTATGATTATTTTAGTTTAAAAATAGTTTTTAGTGTTTTAAAAATAGAAAAATAGTTTTGAAAATTTAGGAAAAATACTTTTTAGTCTTTAAATAATATAAGTGATCTATTAGTTCAATAAAATAATATTTTGGGCATTTTGTTAATTATATTTAATTTTAGGGCTTTAATTAGCATTTAAAATTGAATATTTAATTAATAAAAGGTTTTAAAATATATTTGTTGAATTTTTATTCTTATTTATATTATTTAAGACTTAGTTTAAACTTTTAATTAATTTTTAGGTTTAATTTTTAATTTTGTCGCGTTTTACGTATTTACGTTCGCGTTTTACGTCAACGTCGTAGTTTAAATCGTAGTCGTAGCTCGTCTTTAATTTTTCTCTTTCTAAACCAAAAACGTCACTAATCCAAACATTGTGATTTTATATAATTGGCACATTAATACACACACCTCCTTCGAGAACGAACCCGCATTTATTCGACTTGTCGGTTTTCCTAAATCGTCGAGTTTAATACTTGCCGCACTTATACGCTCTTTTTCCTAAAAGACGTGTTTCTACTCAATATCAGTAAGGAATGAAGCAGATTTTTTATACTAGAAGTTCAAATAAGAAATATTGAAGTTTGTAGACAATTAGTTTAGTAAGAATGTATTTGCGTGTGAAAATTATCAACAAAGAATGAACCTTTAGTGTTACTAGCGGACTAGCGGACTTTTTTTTATAGTAGAAGTAGATAAATACCTTCGTTACCAGTCGAGTATTCCCCTTCGCCCCATCTCGTTTAAGGTACCACAAGAAAGCGTGGTTAGTTTCCTAATGCTTTTGAAGTATCAATTTTTATAACCAGTCTATACAAATATTGATAATTGGAGCATATTTGTAGATATTTTTAATGTAAGCAATGAGAATTCAAACAATGATTTCCTTTTCATTAACACTTGACTGTTTTGTTCCCTTTTTAATCGAGAAATTGTTGACTAAAGAACCACAACCCTAGCTTTATTGTAAATTTGTATACTAGTTAGCTTGCAGTAGAAATGGATATAGTGACTAGATAACCTGCTTCTTTTCCATATTCAAGACATAATACAGATATGATGTCTAAGTGTCTGATCAAAGGAAAGCATATATTCAATATTTTCATGACTTGAAGTGTATAAGGTTTATCTTTCCAAACTATTCTTAAAAAGTTACCTGATCTCATAAGTTCCATTTTCAACAATTCTTGAAAGCATGAAACAAGTCTCTCGGGTTTGGAGGGATTTAACGCCTGAATGTGAATGCATCTAAAAGTTTTTGAACATAAGCTTTATTAGCAGTTTTTATCCAATGGGACCAGATGGTGCAAAAGTTTCGTTAGATATTCTCAAGTTTCATAGATAACTCAAAACTCTCATGCTTGGTTAATGCAAGGTAAATGACATGGAGCAAATTAATTATTGAGCTTTTAAATCTTAAGCAATCTTACATGAGCAATTTCATTCAAACACATTATAGATTGGACCAAATGGTGTCGAGTCCATAGTTGATACTTTGCAATACAACAATAGATTTCAACCTTGGACCAATGAGCCAATGTGTTCAGTGACGAGGTTCATATCCATGTATGTTGCTTTAATCTATTTCTAAGAGCGGCAAGTTAATAGGCAATTGCTAAGTCCCTGGCTCGCAGCCTGAAGGTGGTCAATGAGGCTCTCGTGTCACTTGATATAGGATTTAATTAAATTATAGTATGAATCACCTCATCTATGGTACTTTGACACTTTCCATCTGAAAAACTTATTCTCTGTCATCGGACATATTTTTTGCAATAATCTTTATTTGATTTGGTAACAGGATGAAGAAGCTTTCTCAATTTCTCAAGCACTGAAAGCTAACGAAGACGTGAGACTAGCATCTTTAAATCATGCTAGCAATTTCCTCACGAAGTTAGGACAGGTACTTTATCCCAATTTCTCCTTTTCCTTATTACTTTCATAATGTTGCTCAATGAAATAGTTGATCAGCTATATGTCATCCCTACATGATATAGTTTATCCTAGATATGTCCAATGTGATTACAAACTAGTGGGTTAGATAATGAAAGGATAACTGGATATAGGGAATTGATCAAATATCATTACCAACAATATATTTTAAGTTACATGCATCAACAATGCACTTTAAGCGACTTGTGACGTGTTTGACTAGTTCTTCCAAAAGCATGTTGTTATCACCCAACAAATTGCCACTCTATTTTTCTGATATGCTTAAACATGTCTTGTTATAACTTATACCTTTGACTACTGATATTTTCTTTCCTTGAACCTAGAGTAAACGTATAATTTGGTGCAGAGTGCTCTAACATATGCAAGAGCTTATGTGTTTGAGATGACATAAAAGGAATTAAGTATTAGTTTTTAGTCATTTTAACAAACAAAAATCGTATATTGTGAAGTGGGTTGAATATATAGATTCGCTTGGAGTCATATAACCCCGAAATGTTTGAACACATTTCCCCCTTTTAATACTGCATATAACCCTGCAACAACGATGTTTTACGTTAGAATTCTCTCAAATGTTACCCTCTCAATCTTCAAGAACGTATCATTCGGGTACCTAATCATCACACTTTAATTTTTAATCAATATGATTATTGAAATGAAAATACTCGTTAGTTGGTAAGTTTGGTTAACAACTTTTATTTCTTTCTTTCAAGTCGTGTACCCCCACTTATCACCTTCGATTTCAATTGCAACTCTCATTCATACTAAAGTCAATTTCAATTTAAGATCGATCCATAGACATGTATTTACGTTTTGGCTCCACTTTTACTTGATAATTAAAAGACTTTCTAAATGAATGTGCCAAAACTACTTTTGGCTCCATTCAACCTATAACTTGAAGAAGATGAAGTAAGCCGAAATGATTAGACATAGTAAGTATGAATTAAGTATGTACTCTTTTCATAATTAATTATGTAGAAGGCGTTGTAGGGTCCGAGATATTTTGTTCCTAAGTCAAAGATGATTGTGGGTAAGAAAGGGTTGGCGCCTGGGAGTAAGGCGAGACCTAGGTTTGTGCAGTTTATGCTTGAGCCGTTTATGGCAGGTGTATGAAGTGATGTTGGATACAAATGGTGATAAAGGGATTTTGGAATAGTTGATTAAGTTGTTTAATTTGTCTGTTTCTCCTCGTGAGCTGCAGAATAAGGATCCGAAATTTGTTCTTAAGTTGGTTATCAGTAGGTGCCTTCCGTTATCGAATGCTATTTTGTCTATGGTGGTTAAACATATCCCTAACCCTATTACTGCACATTCGTTTCCTATTTCACGACTTTTACCCAAACGAGAAATTTTAGATAGTGATGTTGATAAGTCTGATGTGATTGTCTGAGCTTGTGAGAAAATCTGTCGAGGCTTGTCATTAACTGATTTTAGACTGGATTACCAAAAGCTCCATGTGTATCTTTTGTTTTGAATATGGTTCCAGCTCCTATTAAAATGTTACCTAAACGAGATGTAAATGGTGATATTTTAAACAACTGATATGAAGAAAGTCGAAGTGGTGATTCTGATGAGTGATTTTTAGCTTTTACGAGTCATACATGAAAATTTATCAACATTATATATTTATAAATTTTATTCTATTTAAGGTCTTATATGCTCAATCGAGTCGTAGCTTATCAGGTAGCTTTAGGCGATTAGCGATAGCCTAATAGGGTCGGGTTTAGTAGGGTCTTAAACAGTTCCTTATAGAATACACTACTATACCCATGCTACATGAGCCTGGAAAAATAACACAAGATTCAACCCTTACTTTTACTTGTAATACCTCTTGTTTGATATTGGGACAAAAGAAATCTCTAGTGTCATGTTTATTCAATATTTAACCTTATTTCATGTCGCCTGGGTGGTATTGTGATAAATAGACCAAATTGTATGTGGGATGAATTTAGTATGTAACCAGTTAGACCCGATACCTTATAGGGTCAAGTTGTGGGCTAGTTTTCCTAAACCCCAAAAGAACCGACCTGATATGCCCCTAACCAAACCACATACACGCCTACGTGCGTGTTGTTGTAATTAAAACTTAAATTTATGTTACTTTCATCTGCTATTATTGAGATTTATACAGTATTATTACTTGCTGCTTACATGGAACATCCAATCTATGCCTCAAAAACTATGGTTACACAGTCAAATATAGAAACTTGCAACCTGTGTAGTGGCCGATCAAACCCATACTAATCTTCTTTTAAGTTTCTCGTAACATAATCTGGAAAATTTGATTATTGGTATAGTAAAATTTTGGGTAAATGGTGTTAAATTGGCATGGTCAAATTAGTACAACATAGATCGTATTTACTGCATTTTTAGAATTTACCGATTTGAGAAAAGACCTGCACAATAGCACCAGATACTGTTGCAAAATTCTATTTCTTGGCCCCTTTTTTGTATTTAATACATTTCTATGTCTGTATTTAATACGCACTTGGCCTCTTTTTTTGTTTCATTGATGAAACAAATGGCTCTCGCTGAAGCATCTTGTTATCTGTCACTAGATTTTCAAGATGACACGGCGTTAGAACAAGCGGATGCCGAGTATGCTCAAGAATTACAGTTCCAAGAAGCCCTCTTAGCTTCTTCTATATTGGCCGCTTAGACATCAACCTCAACCCATAATAAAGCAAGGTCTTCTTCGCTGCGTTCGTTGCTACAGAACAACAACAATAACATACAACACCAGATGTGTAGAATCTGCTTGGAGAAGCGGGAATACTGCAAAATGTTCACAAACAATACATTTTCTCATACCTTTTGTTACGACTGCACCTGCAAGTACGCAACAACTAAGATACAATAAAAGATCAACACCATTACATGCCCCGAATTAAACTACGAATCCACATTAGGTTTTAACTCCTTGAGACTAATCGTTACTAAGCACATTCTTATCAAGTGGGATCAACTCCTATGCTAATCCATGATTCTCGAATCCCAAAGGTTTTATTGTTATTTTCCGGATTGCTCAGCGTTACTAATTAAGGATGACAACACCATTACACAAAGCGGTTGCCCTGTATGCAAAAGGTCCATCTGTGTAGTGTGTCGCGTTCCTTGGCATTATGAGTTCACCTACAAGCAGTTTGGAAAACTAAACACGAAGAACAAGAAAGGAAAAAAAGACCACGAGAAGCTGGCGATGGCACTTGCTAAGAAGAGCAGGTGGATGAAATGCCCAAACTGTAAGTTTTACGTGGAGAAAACCGAGGGATGCGTGCATATAACTTGCAGGTGTAAGTACGAGTTCTGCTATGTTTGCGGAAACAAGTGGACTTCGACTCATGGTGGCTGCAAACCAAGATCATGAAAACTTTCGAAACAGACAAGATAGTGTCCATATTATATGTAGATGTTACTAGGCCTTATTTGAATGTTATTCAAGATGGTTTGAAATCTAGTACAGGTAAGTAGTACACTAATGTTTAAGCTTCCTCTCTTAGCTTTGCTACCTAAGTCTAGGGTAGGGTGGCAATTTCAGACTTGACACGCAACTCAACCTGAAACCAACACGTGAGCCTATATAGATTTCGGGTCGGTTTTGGGTTGACCTATGTAACCCGTTTATTAAACAGGGTCGGGTGAATAAATTAGGGTCAGGTTTGGAATAAATTAAGCATGTCGACCCGGCAACCTATTTAAAGATTTTTTTATATGGGTTAAATGGGTTAAACGGGACAACCCACAAACTTATGTAATGTGGCACCTGAAACCCGTTTAACCTATTTATCGTGTAACTTATTTAACCCGTCAACCCAAGAATATATATACGGGTTAAATGGGCGAGTTATGTGTAAACATGTTAGGGTTGATATAGCTAACCCGTTAAATGTGTCAAGTTAGGGTTGGAGTTTTGTGACCCACCAACCAGACACCCTGAACCCGACCTGAATTGCCACCCTTAGTCTAGGGGTTTCAAATGGGTCAACTCGACCCAAACCGATAAGGCCTATCAGGTTTAGACGTTTAGCGATAGCCATGGTCAAGTTTAGTAGGATCTTAACTAGTTCCTTATAGAATAGTCAAACCCCAAAAGAACACGACCCAAATCGCCACCCTTAGTCTAGGGGTTTCAAATGGGTCAACTTGACCCAAACCGATAAGGCCTTATACGGTCAAGCGGATTCGTAGCTTATCAGGTTTAGACGTTTAGCGATAGCCTAATAGGGTGAGGTTTAGCGGGATCTTAACTAGTTCCTTATAGTTATGGCGTATGTAACATGGTTACAGTAGTCTATTGAGTTTAGTAAAAACATCTTCACGCGTGAAGAGATTAGTAAAAACATCTTCACGCGTAAAGAGTTTAGTAGAAAATTTTGAGATATTTTTTATTCGCGCATGAGAAGTATAGTAAAAGCATTTTCATGTTTGAATTATTTAAGATATTTTCTCTTAACTCGTGAAGAGTGTTAAAAAACCATCTTCACGCGTGAAGAGTTCAAAAATATTTGAGATATTTTCTCTTCACCCGTGAAGAGTTCAGTAAAAACATCTTCACGTGTGAAATGTTTGAGATATTTTATTTTACCCATGAAGAGTCTAATATAAGCATCTTCACGCGTGAAAATATTTGAGATAGTTTCTCTTCACCAATGTAAAGTCAAGTAAAAATGTCTTTAAGCATGAAAATATTTTAGATATCTTGTTCACTGGTGAAGAGTTTAGTAAAAGCATCTTCTTGCACGTGATACTTTTTCCTCACCGTGAATAGTTTAGTAAAATTGTCTTCAAGCGTGAAAATATTTGAGATATCTTTTCTTCACATTTTTCTTCACGCGTAAAGTGTTTAGTAAAAGCATCTTCACGCATTGAAATATTTTCTCTTAACCTGTGAAGATATTAGTCAAAACATCTCCACGCGTGAAAATATTTGAGATATTTTCTCTTCACCCGTGAAGAGTTTAGTGAAAGCATCTTCATGCGTGAAAATATTTAAGATATTTTCTCTTCGCCCATGAAAATTTTATTAAAAACGTCTTCAATCATGAAAATATTTGAGATATTTTCTCTTCACCGGTGAAGAGTTTAAAACATCTTCACGCGCGTGATACTTTTTCTTCGCCGTGAAGAGTTTAGTAAAACCGTATTCAAGCGTGAAAAGATTTGAGATATTTTTTCTTCGCCGTGAAGAGTTTAGTAAAAGCATATTCACGCGTGAAAATATTTGAGATATTTTCTTTTAATCCGTGAAGAGTTTAGTAAAAACATCTTCACGCGTGAAGAGATTAGTAAAAACATCTTCACGCGTAAAGAGTTTAGTAGAAAATTTTGAGATATTTTTTATTCGCGCATGAGAAGTTTAGTAAAAGCATTTTCATGCTTGAATTATTTAAGATATTTTCTCTTAACTCATGAAGAGTGTTAAAAAACCATCTTTACGCGTGAAGAGTTCAAAAATATTTGAGATATTTTCTCTTCACCCGTGAAGAGTTCAGTAAAAGCATCTTCACGTGTGAAATGTTTGAGATATTTTATTTTACCCATGAAGAGTCTAATATAAGCATCTTCACGCGTGCAAATATTTGAGATATTTTCTCTTCACCCATGAAAAGTTTAGTAAAAACGTCTTCAAGCATACAAATATATGAGATATTTTCTTCACCGGTGAAGAGTTTAGTAAAAGCATCTTCTCACGTGTGAACTTTTTCTTCACCGTGAAGAGTTTAGTAAAATTGTCTTTAGGAGTGAAAATATATGAGATATGTTTTCTCCATATTTTTCTTCACGCGTAAAGAGTTTAGTAAAAGCATTTTCACGCATGGAAATATTTGAGATATTTTCTCTTCACCCGTGAAGAGTTTAGTCAAAGCATCTTCACGCGTGAAAATACTTGAGAAATTTTCTCTTCGCCCGTGACGAGTTTAGTAAAAGAATCTTCACGCATGAGATTATTTGAGATATTTTCTCTTCACCCTTGACGAGTTTAGTAAGAGCATTTTCACCCGTGAAAATATTTGAGATATTTTCTCTTCATATGTGAAAATTTTCTCGGAGGCACTAAGTTCACTTATGACGGAGTATGAAATACTCGGCTGCTACTATGAAAACTTTTGTCATTCCTCACCCATTTTATATCGTATCCATTATATACAGAAATTAGGGTTATGTTACGCTTTGTTGGTAATTTGTAGTTGTTTAGTATGTAGATTGTTGATTGAAGTTGGTTTGATGATTATAAGTTCCTTTGATGAAATAAGATTATATAAGTTAGAGCTAGTTGATGATTAGTGATGATAGACTAATAGTAGCCGTATGACTTACTAGTGATGAAATGATGATTGAAGTTGTTTTGATGATCATAAGTTCCTTTGATGAAATGATGATCATATAAGTTTGTCCGGTTTTTGTCATTAGGTGTACGGATATTATGGATTTCTATCACCGAGGTTTTGTTACGCTTTTTTTGTCAAATGTCTGTGTTGAATATGTCATTTTGATTTCAATGTTCTTTTGATAGTTATCAATGTTTGATCTTCAAGATTATTGGTACTGCCATGGATGGAACGATGCTTAAATTTAGGGCTAGCTTATCCAATTAGTCATGATAGTCGTAATAGTTAACTAAACATAGCTAGCTTTGCTATTGGTTTTTTGTATTTGATGAAATAATACTGACATAAAGATGTGTATAGTACAGTAGTACTATATAAAGTGCATAGCAGCCTGCAAGTTAACTAAATGTCTTAACTACTAAGAAAGTATTAGAAAAGTTATGATTCATCCTCGAGAATCTCACAATAAGTTATGTACGACTTTTGTATCGTTTATAAGGGTGAATCTAGTGATCAAAGCTGACAAAGATAGGAAAATCAAATTCTGTTGCTTGCAATCTGAGGCTGCTGAATATGTGGTTTTGATCGTGAGGATATTCTTCGTCGCTTTGTATTTATTGAAGGACCAGATGCATATAATCAAGCGTCTACTGGTTAGAACTCTTTTTATAGGGTCTACTGGTTAGAACTCTTTTTACTGATAACGTTCTGTATTTATGATCATACACTTCCAACATTCTATAGGCTAAATGGTGCAACCACTGAAAGTTCTTTAAATTGAAGTACTGTTACCTTTTCGTAGCATCCCAGTTTTGTTTTTAGGTTCTAATATTTGGATTAATATCTCTTTGCAGTTGCACTAAAAGTTCTATCTTTCTTGCCATTTCCATACTCAGCATGAAGCACACTCATGAGTCATGATGGTACCAACTCCTATAAGAGATGCTGCATATGACTACATTTCCAAAAGACACTATGATTGGTTTGGTAAGGACACAAATTGCTTAGTTTTGAAAGAGAAGGAATTGCTTGAACACTTCATAGATAGAGATGAAATGATTCACCAGAAATGGCCATATGACTAATGGTCATATGACTAATGCTCCTTATTACAAGTTTATCTTTTTTCGGATGTAAGTTATCTCATCATCCATGTTTATAGGTAGCAAGCTTATGAAGGGAATTAGAGTCAGTGTTTATTAGAGGAAAGAGTACTTTTTTTGTGGCTTGTTCCAGAAATGGTTCTATTGTGTATCTTTGGAAACATTAAGGTGATTCATATGCCAATAATACTAATGTGTTACTGGTACTCAATCCTACAAGCACTTTGACTCACAAGATGTTTCAATGGCTATCCCGTAGACTGGTATGATTGGCACCTATTGTCGATTTCAAGACAGTGAACTCATCAGGCTAAGTAGGGACCAAGGCTGATTAGACTACGTGTCCACGACCAACTATTGATGGTTCACCACTAACACCAAGAACCGAAGTCTTCACATGAGTTTAAAGTTTTTAAATGGATGCAATATCATCAGACTACAAGATACTCGAACCAGTCTTAGAACCAAGCACATAGAAAACTAGTGCTCAAGGAAAAAGAACTGACCCTATGCCCTCATGGTGAGTCCAAACCATATAATATTTTGCAATATAATCCCATGATAAAATGAGTAAGTAAAAAAACTCATGTACAAGCTAATACAAGCGCAATAATATCAATTGTGTTTAATGTACTATTAAGACAAACATCACATCAAGTCAGTTACCGGTTACGGTTTGGTTAAGATGAATACCACTGAGATAAGAACTAAGAACTGCTCATCTGCTCCTGCACAGCTCTTTGGTTTTAGAAATTGTGACACCGTTGGCATGTACAAGCAATATAGGATCATTGGCTTTAGTATGATAGATACAACTTATTAAATTTTATATCAGCAAACACAACCTGGGCATATTGTAAATATCAAAAAGCCATATCAACTTTAATATATAAATTATGAATTTGCATCATTTAAAGATCCGTCACCTGAAGTTATTGTCCAATTCCTAGAAACATGTTTATGTACTTGAGCATAAATCTCAGCCTCTGCTAGAGCATGTTAAAAAGATATTGAAGTTCAAGTTTCCGCACTTCAACCTGTTTATTCAGTAATTAGTTTTTCAAGTCAAAAGTATAGCAAACTGATTATAATTAATATGATTAATATGAAAAAGAGAATTCCTCAAAAAAGCCAAAGGCGTATGGTGTATTGGTGGACCTGAAACCCCATCAACATTGAATCCAAATAATTCGGGTGATGATGGAAAGGATAAGGCCACATACTCTGAAGAAAATTGTAATATGTGTTACTCCCACACTTCTATCCTGCACAATGCAAAAAATTTGTTGTTAGTTCTCGTTTGTATTTAATTTTCAAGATGGTGACGTAAATGCTTCATGAAGTTACATATAAAAAAAGGGTTGATGTTAATGACCTCCTCATTACAGAAGCACCAATAACAGAAATCAATGAAGAAGCTTCCATATCAAAGAGTAACAGAAGCGCCAAAAGATGAAGCGGAGTTGCTCAGACTACCAATTGATGTAACTTTACCTCATACGCCGAGTCTCGCATCCTCATGTTTTCCATAATATCAGAAAAAACTGCATGCTTTTACTGATATTAACTTTTGATGGATCATAATGTGATTGCGCAACAGGATAAGCATCTTTGCTTCAGTATCAACAAAAGCGTTTGTTGATTCTAATTGGCAACAGTTGTGAATAAAGCAATAGAATGGTTAATACATAAACCTTAAAACTCAAAGGCAACGATAGTACAATTAAAAAAAATAACATACCAATCGAAACATATAGCTTTGCACTAAACTAAGTGGGGCTACATCTATAACAGACAACATGTTTTCACTTATAAAAGGCACCAAGAAGAAGCTCTCCATAAGGGGTACCTCACCAGACATGGCGGAAGATTCAGAGGTGTTCTGAACTGTTACAGGGAAGCCAGGATATATGTATGGTAAGATAAAACAAGGACTTGGAAATACAGTCTCCTTTAACCTGATCATGTTTCTGAAGCATTTCTAAAAGTGATGTGGGAACTTGTGTGGAAAGATGTTGTTTAAAAGGTCATAGAAAGATAAAACACTTGAACAAGCAATTGCACATGCTTATACATCAAACAATGCAACTAGCCTATCGGTTGTGGATCAATGCACCGACATAATAATTCTGAGCAGATAAAAGTACCTCCATTCATGTAGTTTCTTGCATGTGGGGCTTATAAAGGATATATGGGTGCATAAGGTAAGATAGGAAGTGATAGTTGAAAACTTATTCTATCCAGTTTTCTGACGTATTTTTCGATATTGTCTCGGGAGTCGGGTCGCCGACCAACACGTTAATGGTCCCGTTTTTGGGAAACATGTCATGCATATTTTCCTTTATATATGATTAGTTTGTTAAATCAGAAGGTGTTAACACGATTTCATAGCGTTCTAAAGGTTAAAATAGGCAATTAAGTCTAAAGGTGTCTGCATTGGGAAAAAACTAGACCCAAAATAGCCAAAAGTGAGATTTACAAATTAAGAAAACCAAAAACTCGACGTGGCTTGGTTTGGTTTTGGGACCAAATCATTGATATATGAAACCTTGACAACAAACTTATGATCTATGGAACCTTGACACATTTCAGCTCGTACGACCCATTAGGCCATTTCGAAAACTTATGAACTATTAAAAATAGAAAATAACATGCAACCCAGTCATAAATAAATGCGCCATCACTGCCATTACTATACAGATATATAAAAATTTAAAACTACTGAGAGAGAACATACCAAAGTGGCTAATTTTCTCATTTCCTTCTATAACAAGATCAAAGATGGGTGTTTCCTTTATGGGTCGATATGTAAAAGCTTTGCCAAATCCGCATTGAACATTTGGTAGAAGCTTACATCATCATCTTGTTTTGAAGCTACAATAAGCTCTTCATTATCCGAACCCCTGCATGCATCATAATTATAAAATCGCACTTTAGTCTTATTGTATCTTTCTAAATTTGCCTATTGATATATAACAATGACAGCTAAAGACATGTTTATACATGTAACATAACTGTTTAATATAAAAAAATTATCTGCTGGATAAATTTCGAACTTCACCATAATGAACTTGCCTAATTACCTCCTTCATTTCTTCTGGAGATGAATAATGTTTGTGCTTATGATCAAAAGGCCAACAGCTCCCGTTCTAAGAACATACTTGGTACTTAAGGCTAGTGAGTTCACCCAATGCATATGAGTCATATGCATTGGGTGAACTCATATGATATGACCCTGTAGTTTAACTAGAAAGCATTAGAAAATACTTTTGAGGTAAATCCAAAAGATAAACTATTGTATATGCTTGTAGCAAGTTACTAACAGATAAACTAGTTAAAAAGATGAAACCGAAATGCACCGGAAAGTATCAAAAGAGAATAACTAAGGAAGGAGATAGAACTATACATTCAACTCACGAATCAACTTTCCCTGAGTTGTTTCCCATTCTTTGATCGTACAGTCTTGAGATCTGTAACATACAGAAACATTGCACTTAGATCTTAAATTATTGGTATTATTAAATCATAGAATCAAACACACAAAAACAAAAAATAAGGTAGGTGCGCCTAGGACCCGGAAGTAAGCAGACCATAGAATTGTAGTTCGGAACAAGATTTATACCGTAGGGTATATGAACCCATCTCTGCCCCACTTTACGCAAGTTACTTCAAGGGTGTGGCCACTAAGGACGATAATAGTTTTCCTCATTGTGGCATCCCAGATTCGTGCATCATCATTTTTGCTAGAATTAAAAGTATGCAATAAGATGTTAACATGAACCCCCTTAACACATATTAACGTTATGCGATAAGTTGTTAATCTAACCCCCTTAACACATATTAACAATATTCGATAAGCTACCGAGCTGAGTATTACATCTTATTGCATACGAGTATGAAATAATAACTTAACAGTACTAAAAAAGGGAGTTTGGATAACAGCTTAACAGTATGCAATGTCAAACTAAGTATATAGAATCCTCCCACAAATAAACCTAATAAAATGAGAAACAAGTCAAATAGGTCGAACGTGTAGAACACATATATAGACTACTTTTAATGCATACAACCTAGTAGATCATTTTATTGACATATTCAGATTTTTACGGCAATAGGAGTAATATAGTGTAAACAAAAGCGTAATTCTGAATTTAATTGACCACAAGCCTTGTATAAAGCAAAGGTCTATTAATCAAGTGGCTCTCATTTTTCCTATTCTCGTAACAGTGAGAACAATAATATTGCAGCCCACATAAAAACTTGCTTTAGTCACATTTAATGTCAAGTTACTGCTTCTAGGTTGGTTAAGAGTTTTCAATCAACTTTCTGCTAGCAGGATATAGTTAGGGAATTACTATATACATATTTACCTCGAAACTCATATGCTTGACAATGCGTCTGATGCACTCATCGCCTTCGAAGACCACTAGCCTGCTATCACCTAAAGTCAAAAGCAATAGGGCATAAATCTTTAAAAATCAATGAATTCGACATCAAAACATGCGCAAGTATTAAGAACACAAGATACAGAAAGAATCACTAATGGGATGTTTGGACATGCTTATTTAAACTGCTTACCTGATTCTACTAATGGGATGTTTGGACCTTTTTATTTAAACTGCTTATAGACGCTAGAGTGACATAGTTTTGCTGCAAGTGGTTATACTCTAGCTCAGTCTGCCTCAACTTTGACAGAGCTCTACTATTCTGGAACCATATTGCCACCTGGCGAGTTTGTAAGTTATTACTTGTGTCTCAAAAATGCACCCAAGTAACCGAATTTGTTCATCACTGAACCTTTTCCTCGAATTCTTGTTTCTAGTCATTCCTATAGCCAACTTGTTTATAAGTTTGGCTCTCCCTCTACTGTAATCCCATCATCCACATCCGTGTTTCCTTATAGTTTTGGTCTTGGCTCTGCCGTTTCATCATATTAAGTCTAGTAGTTCTAGGAGTGGCTTTACCAATAGTAATTTTGGTTCTAGTTTTGTCTTATTAAACTTCTTCACGCGCGAAGATGCCTCTAATTAAACCTCTTCGCGCGCGAAGATTCTTCTAATTAAACTTCTTCGCGCGCGAAGATGCTTCTAATTAAACTTCTGCACGCGCGAAGATGCTTCTAATTAAAGTTCTGCAAGCGTGAAGATGCTTCTAAAATACTTCAATCATCAAAACTTAGTTTAGTGCAATACTCTTATTATACTTTTCATGCACAAATATACTCTACTAACGTTAATTTCTGTTATATTATACTTTACGCAAACTAATTAAGTAGCATATAACAACCAAGACCTAATTCGTGAATATTCACACGTAACATATTTACAATTTAAACAATGATAATAACTTCAAATGCATAATAATTCAGAATACTATAATTAATCAAATCAGAAATGAAAAAAAAGTTACTTGAAATTTATGTGTAATATGATTTGGAAAGATCATATTCTTCATTGATTAGTGGGTTTTTTGTTTTTGATGATGATTATAGTGGTTGAAGGGTGGTTGGTGTTCGCCGGTGAAGAGAGGTGGTCGCCGATGAAGGGAGGTGGTCGCCGGTGAAAGGTGGTGGTTGCCGGTGAAGGGAGGTGGTCACCGGTGAAAGGTGATGATTATGGTGGTTGAAGGGTAGTTGGTGGTCACTGGTGAAAGGTGATGATTATGGTGATTGAAGGGTGGTTGGTGGTCGCCGGTGAAAGGTAATGATTATGGTGGTTGAAGGGTGGTTGGTGGTCATCGGTGAAAGGTGGTGGTTGATAGAGATGAAGTTGTGTCCAGAGAATCTGGATATGTTTTCACGTTAAAATTGTGAAGTGTGTATTTTTTTTCTTTATATAGTAGTCTTCAATAGTTAGTGTAATTTGGGGATTAATTTAGACCGTTAGATTTAGAAAAAAAAGGAATGAATAGAGGGCTGGGATGATATCTTACCATTTCACAAAAAACACCCTTCTCATTTGAAAAGGCCCATATATATATATATATATATATATATATATATATATATATATATATATATATATATATATATATATATATATATAGATGGGATCAAGAGAAAACCTCATCTCAAAAGAAAACTTAGAAAACCTCTTCCCCACCCTTGAATCAAAACTCCTTCCCCTCCTTTTTTTAAATTCTAAAGTCCAGGGGCCTTTTTGGCATTTCTTTATTTTCTAGGGGCTATTTTTGTATATCTTTGCATTTTTTGAGTTGGTTGACTAGATAGCTTTAGCTGTTAACGTTTTTTTATTGATTTTGACTGCTACGTTCTTTAAAAGTCCATATTTTTCTGTTTTTAGAACTAATCAACATAGTTTTGACTACAAACTGTAAAGCTGACATGTTTCTTCCAAGCTAGTCGTTACAATAACTAGAATAAAAAAATATACACGTACAATTAATTACAAAAAAATATAAGACCAAAGAAAATATTCACTAATCGATACTAACAAACTTTTTTAACACAAATTTAACAAGTATAGTACGAACAGACTAATTAACACAACATAAAAAAGGCCTAAGCTAGTTGTAACAGGATGATTGCTGATCACTTTAACTTGGGACTTAAAACTATCGTTTCTGATGGCTAGTTTTCATTTCCAGTCGTAACTTACTCATCCACCAGATCAGGGTTCATCTCATCAGTGGTATCGACCTCATGGCTCTGCTCAGAAACCTGTACTTGAGTATCAGATATAGAGCTGCAAGTCATGATATGAACAAAACAACCGAACCATTAAGACACGTAGTTAACCACAACGAACCTCCAGCAAATTACTATGAATTAATAAACGTACGAGATATCTTACTAACAAACGCCAAACCTCTAATCAAACCTGCAAAAACAGTGGCAATACTCGCAAAACCCGACACAGTTCCTTTTGGATGTTATTAATTTTAGATTATGTGAGGAAGAACGAGCTCGAAATACTCTGTTCCAACAACAGCCGCAAATAGAAAGTGAGATACATGTTCTATTATAAGAGATCCAAATCGGCCAATTGCTTACTATACTAAAAAGTGAACCTAAAATTTTAAGCATGGGACATAATAAGGTAAAATCCGCTCTATTCTCGTTCAGAATTCCCATTTATCCTTGCAGACTATCGCGAGGTGACAAAAGGATCCTAACAGGAAATATAAAAAATTTAATACCATTTTTATTATCATTTACCCAAACGAAATGTGTTCTTCTGCATTGTATTATTATGTTCAAAAATGGTAAAATTCATGAAGCATAGCAATGTAGCATTTACATGGTAAAACGTACCAGATCTGGTATCTTAGCAGCAAGCAAGCAATTAATTTGTGAGACCCCAAAGAACTAACAAACGTTGCCAGACTAGAAGAATTTCTTCTATGTGGGACTGCTTTTCAGCTAATATATGCATAATCATCAATAACAGATTGTCATATCAGAAATCACCACCACGACATTACATGTTGTCATATCAGAAACCATCGTCAACTCGTTTTGGCTCTACCCTCTTAATCTCCACCTAATATAAGTGATATCCTATCCTTTTTACTTTCTTATAAAATGAACTATAAACTTTTTTTTAAACAGATGCAACAAAAATTTAATAAGAGATGCAACAATTTTGGCAAAAACAGATGCAACAAAAAACTAATAAAGAGATGCAACAAATTTTGGCAAAACAGATGCAACAAAATTTACCAAACCACACTAAACATATGCAACATATTTACTAAAACAGATGCAAGGGAACACATATGCCTTAAATAAACAAACAAACAAACAAGCAAACACGATTTTCCTTAACTTAAACGGATGCCTTAACGTTAATTGATAATGATATTGGTTGATCAATGCTATGACCTTATTTAGGTATGATGAACCATACGTTTATAGGCATATGTTTTACTTAGTGACGTGATTTTAATCTAGCGAACACATGCCTTAATTATAACAAATATGATTGTTCATCGATGCCATAATCATATAAACAGATGCCAAGTTTTTACAATGATGTACTAGAGATACAAATGAATGTCATAAACAGATTCAACAAAACAATAATAAAGAGACGCAACAAATTTTAGCAAAAACAGATGCAATAAATTTTGGCAAAACAGATGCAATAAATTTAGGCAAAACAGATGCAACAAAATTTACCAAAGCACATCATTTACTATGTCACATTCAACATATGCTCATGCTCCTAAAAGTAACCCTTTTTTCATACTATGCAATTATGCTCTAAGTTCAATTCAATACTACATCTAGTCTACAACTATATATAACTAACACGGTATCGACAATAGTAATATCAACAACCATGAAAACACGATCCTATCATAACAATTCATATAGTTTGGGTCTTTCATGTGATTTCAAACTATGCAACTACACAAACAGGACGGATATGCATCTAGAAAATCAAGTATTTCAATTATGCCACACACCGATTCACTATAATAATACCAACTACATATTTAAACTACATAAATAAAGAAATCTCGGCTTAACTATCACTTTGACGGTCGATTTCCCTATAGTTCCTTAAACAATACAAGAATACTATTACTACGACTTCTACATAATTGACGCATTTACTAGTTCATATCACAAATTTTATAAAAACACAACCAATTATTGAACCAACTTCCTCTGCCACCTCGCTCCTAAAACAATTTTAAACTGATGCATTAAAACTATTTTAAACTGATGCATTAAAACGATTTTAAACTGATGCAACTAAATGATTTTAAATCGATGCGATAAAACCATATTAAAAAAGAGATGCAACAAAATATTATTAAATAGATGCAACAAATTTTCCAACAAAAAAATAACAAATATATGCGATAAATTTGCCAAACTACGATGTTATTAAATATAATTATCTAATATTATTTTCCTAACTGATTCTCTAATATGCTGATATCTGATGCGCTATGTTAGATTATTTCGTGATATCTATCAATAAATTAAATAAAGTATAAAATCATCATAATATCTATCAATGAAATTAAAAAACAAAAAAATCATAAATTAGAAAGAAAAAATAACTTACAATATTCTGATTCTACATCTGGTTCTCGAGTCTGTTTCTCTAGTGTGCGTGGGCTTATCCTTGTTGCTACAAAAAAACAAATAACAATAGATGTATCATTTATCATTAACAAAAAAATTGAAAAAAATGAACAATAACAAATTGGTCGGGGCACATACGATTCGAAATATGCTTCTTCGCCATATCTTCTTACGATTTGATCAGTTATTGATCATTTCAGTTTGTTTAATTCAGTTTAATCGATCTGATTAGGGTAAAGTGTTTTGATCGGGGTTAGGTTAAAGTGTGTGTTATTAGTAAAACTAAGGGGGCGTTTTGGTAGAAAAAACAGATGCTCTAATTTACCTCAAACGGATGCACTAATATTACCTACAGGGATTAGGGGTTGTTCTCCTATATCTACAAGATAAACACGTTCCCAGTACTGGTAGATGTTTTAAATTGTTGCTTCGCGAGGATAGAGAAGAAGAAAGTTTCTCCATTCTTCAAAAGTTATGATTCCATTATGATCCTTGTCAATCTGTTCAACAACGCTAGCTAGTTCGTCATCATCAATTTCTATACCTATAACAGAAAAGGCTGCCATGGCTTATATTAAGCAGATTCGACATATTATGATCATCAGCATGTGTGAGTTTACTTTTGGAGAATCTCTTCAAAGAGGGTGTTTGGCATTCGTATTTCAAAAGTTTTTATGCGACATAGAATAATCTGAACCCAATAATCAATTGTAACTAAAAACACAACTATACTACGTGAGATAGTGTTATTGATGGAAATTCTGATTGTTTAAGGAGTTACGCATAAAATTACACCTAAATAAATATATAACCATTTAATCAATTTCGTTGTAGCTAGTCCTAAACTTATTATTTAATATAGACTATCTGACTATTCCAAACCGGACGATCGAATCAATTTCAATGTGCCCATACAGTCGAAACTCATGATCTCCTATTATAAAACACAAAATCAGATCCTCACTTTTACACCGACTACCAACATCCCATTGAACACTATTTAAATTGCTTATTCAATATTCAATAAGGAAATGCATAATAGGAGATAGTGTTTAGTTTTGCTTATGCCATAAATAATGCAATAATTATACACGCAAGATGTATTGTGCAACCTGCTCACAAACTCCACATATCAAATCATATCTAAAAACTATCACTTACAGCCTATGTTTTTACAGTCGTTTTTTAGATTCTTCATTTGGGTAAGCTGTCGGAGCATCAGATGGAATAGCACCTGTTATTACAAGTTTTGCTCTTTTTAAAAATGAATAACCATCATTGTGCCCCTTCTTGAACTCTGAAGCATGCTTATGATATAAAAAACCTTGTACTTTTCTATGAATTATGGCCTGTAGTTGGTGCATGTGGCTGGATCATAGCCAAAGTTTTCCATTTTATACTCATTAATGCCCTAATCATACTCAATCACTAATGCCCTAGCCATTATCACCAATGCCCTAACCATACTTACACATTGATGTCCTAACCATTCTCAGTGATGGCCTAACCTTACTCTCTCATTGATTCCCTAACCATACTCACCCACTGATGCCCTAACCATACTCCCTCACTGATGCCATAACAATAATCACGAATACCCTAACCATACTCACTGATTGATGCCCTACCCATACTCACTCGCTCGTACCCTAACCATCCTCGCTCTCTTATACCCTAGTTAGCTTTCTTAAGCTGTTTTGTATCACATTTTTATAAATAAGATGATACTCTATCTACGCACCAACTCTAGTACAACTTTACTATCAGAACCAACATTCCTAAACACCTAAATAAAATTGTCATGATAAAGAAATGGAACCACAACCATACTTAAACCTGAACCTCAAATAAAACCATACTAATATCAACATCAATTAATCAAGAACCAATACTTATACCAAGACCATTGACACAAACAAAATCTGTAATAATCATTGTACTATATCAATTATGTATATTTATTGCACAGAGTTCCCTAACATGTCATATCATTCTATAATATAAACATATACTTCAAATTCGTGCATCACTTATGCAATCTTACTCATACATTTTAACAAACACATTTTTGATGCATTTTATTGTCAAATTTGTTTCATATACTCTAATTTTTATCTACAAAATTCAAAATCCATATAAACGTAATAATTTTACACATATTTACAAACAAACAAAAGAATAAACATCATACCTGCTATAAGTAATTCTGGAGAGTACCATCAACGATCGCTTATTGGGTTTTAATGGTGGTTGACGATAATTGATGCCAATGATTTGAAAGATACTGGTGGCATCTTGTGGTGGTCATGATGCTGGCGTTTTCGATGGTGGTGTTGCCTGTTGGGTTTTAATGGTGGTTCCGACGGTTGTCGTGGTGGGGTTAGATCTAACAGATCTTATGTGTGTGAAATGATTGATCGATGTCTGATTATCTGTTATGATGAGAATGAGTGGTGTATACTCCCCCTATTGTTTTTGTTATTTGCATTTTTTACCCTGAAGTTTGAGTTGTTTCTAAAACCTACCATACAATTTGTTTTCTAGGTTTTCTACGAATGTAAGGTTTTCTCTAGAACCATCTCTCTCTCTCTCTCTCTCTCTATATATATATATATATATATATATATATATATATATATATATATATATATATATATATATATATATATATATATATATATATATATATATATATATATATACTAGTGGCAAAACCCGTCCGATGGACGGGTATAACTTTTGATTATCATTTTACATTTTAATATTTGGTAAATATTTTTGAATTTGTTTTCTAAGATGTTGTTAGTACATTATCAGTTGTGATGACTTGTATTTGTAGCTTAATTTTTTGTATAGTAATAATTATTTCCAAGTTTTTTGTTTGCGTACATGTATATTTGGATTTTTTAAGCCTAGCGTTTCCTATTTAATCTCTAAACGTTTATGTATAAAAATATCAATTACAAACATGCAGAATTATTAATTGAACTTATTAGTAACGTATATAAATTAGTGTGCATCCGATCTAATATGAGAAATAAAATTTATTAAGTATTTGTAAAATAAAATTTATCACATTTAAACGACATAAAAATAAAGTAAAACCTCTTTTGAAATGTACGAAAATATACATTTTAATTAAAAGGGGATTAATATGTTGATGATCTATTCAAAATGAACATTCAATAAAATCAAACTAAATTTACTAAAGTTCTTACTCATGACACCGATGACAATCAAAGACACCAATGTAATGAGCAAAAGACTCATCTGGTGTAATTTCAGTGTTCGACGCAATGCAACTAACAAAAGTTATCACATTTAAACGACATAAAATCTGGATACACCCACAGAATAGTAATCCGAGCAAATGAGATTAGTTTACCTCAAGAAGTTCCTTAACGACGATTCTTTATATGCTTTCTATTACTTTGATTCATTATAATGATCCATGACACACCAAAACTTATCCTCCATGTGCATATCTTTTTGGTAAGTACGTGTCGTTGAAGCCATTGGTTGATTTAAGGTTGCTAGCCTTATTTCCTTCCTATATAATCTTCGTGTCATCAACCCAATACACACCACTTTAATATGGTAGTATATCAATCATGGATGAATGTCAAAATACATTGTTGAGTAAAAAAATTATTTTTAATGATACTATTAGAAACATGTTTTGATGAAGTGAGTGCATCATTCTAACATATTTTTGGAAATCTATCATTTTTTCTAAAATTAACAATATATTGAAAAATTACATATGATTGTAGAATACTCGTGAGAACGCTGATTCCGTCCTTGTATATGGTTATCTTTATCTCGTAACGACAATTTCATATTTACGTTATTAAAGTATGTTATAATTAGTTAAGTTCAATAGACAGAGTTAACATCAATGTAAACCCTGAATTTAGTATACACCCAACCAACTAATGACATTCACCCATTTTTTAAAAGACTATCAATATAGTATATACCCAACTAACCATCTCACGAACAATAAATCTTTAAGTGACATAAAAAAAACCACTTCAACCATAATTAAATTATATTTTATCGAGGACACATGTATATACGTTTGACAAAAAAATTGATTTTTTTTCTTGTGTCGCATCTGAAAAAGTTATATATGATTTGTATCACGAATCATATACGATTTTATGAAATAATATATTATTCGTATCACCAATCCTATATGACTTTTTGAAATCATAGATACGAACCATATATGATTTTAGAAAATCATATATGATTTTTGATACGAATCATATATAATTTTCTCAAACGTGATTGAAAAAAAAATCATCAAAAGCATATACATATGTCTCTCAATAGAAAGATAATCTAATTCTAATCGTGGTGGTTCGTTTTATTTTACATAACGATTAACAATTTTCAATTTAAAACAAATGAGTTAGTTTGTTAGATAAAAAAATATATAAGTAATTTGTTGATTAAATTTGTGTTATTTTAATATTTTTTACATTGAACTTTTGTCTTTGCAAACATGTTATCGAGAAATTGATAATCATATCCATTCTGAAAGTAAAGTATGTTTTAGAATTTTATCAATCCATTAGAATATGTAACCGACATCAAATATCATCTAACGTGTCTCACTTTTGGTAGACTATACATATTGTGGTTGACTGACCTATCGCATGTCAACTGGTCAAGTTCATGCACCTCACAAGCTAACACCTTTCAATATTGCATGTTTATGTGACCAACATCCACTAATGAGTTGCGCTATACATTACGGTTTAAATGATTGAGTTTCGTTTTATGCAAGGATTCAAAAATGACTAAACAATTCATTTTTGTATGCACTGTCGAGTTAAAACATCATTCGACTCATATAAAACTATACCAAGTTGTACATCGCTCAAAAGCACATTTGAATTTTATACTAAACATTAGCAGATAGTTTTGAATATATTTCGAGTAGTAAGAAACAATGAAATTGTTTGTCGCGTCTCGAAAAGTAGATATTCAGTCAAGAAAAATCATGCACGTTTTGTAGAATAACTTCTTGGTAATGTTAACATATTCTTGTCATGTTTATGGCATCATATTTTAGGTCAAAGGCCAACCACGTAGTCATTCATGTAATTTGAGTTAATTTACTAAAATTTATTTTTCCCATCAGTTGCACATAGGGGTGGGATTCGCGTCGGGTTAACCAGTTTCGGGTCAATTAGGAACGGGTCAAGACTCAAAAAAATCATACTTAAACCCCGAGTCTAAGTAAAACTCAGGTCACTCGGGTTCGGGTAAATTCGGATCGGGTCAAGTCGGGTCGGGTCGGGTCAATTCGGATTCGGGTTTACCCGAGTATATGAAAAAATTATGAAAATTGACATATTTAAGTAATAATACAATATAAAATATATTATTTGAGCCGGGTCAAATTGGGTTAGTCGGGTTCAGGTCAAGTCGGGTCGAGTCAATTCGGGTCAAAGCTAAAAAATACAAATCTGAACCCGAGCTTAATTAGAACTCGGGTCAACCCGAATTGGCCCGAATACTTTTTTGGACCCAAGTGATCTGATCCGAATAAGTTTATTCAGGTTCGGGTTCGATTCAGATTGGCTTTTTCAACACCCCTAAAAAAACCAAGGTTGTGGGTTAAGTCTCGGTGGAGACATGTGAGATAGAAATTGTGAGATAATTGTGTGAGTTGTAAAAATTGCCGTTCTAAAAAAACAAAAAAAAAACCTAGTTGCACATCTATCCCACCTGCAATTATAAGTCAACACAAAGTTGCGCTTGGAAATATTAGGGAAAGTGCGCAAAACTGAAGACGAAATATTGCGCAAAAGTTTTTGGTAAACCTTTTTTGCAGATCGGTACGTGCGAAATGCAAATACAAACTGAATAACAGCTAACAATTAACGACTCAGTTGACTCACCATAATCTTCATCACATGACCACCCAAATGACCCCAAGCAATATCAAACTCTATTAAAGGGCAGCCTGCAACATTGAACTACTGCCTATTCAACATTGCGGATTGTAACCTTTCTGTCTACGCATACTTTTCATGTAGTATATGTTTGAATTGTCTGCTTATGTTGCACTTTCATAGCATTATATTCCAGAATGAAAGATAGTTGCACTTTATTCATTATCTGGTAAGGAGTGGAGCATTTTACGTTGTCATCATATTAAATAACACATGAAGTTTGATTAATGTTCCACTGTGGTTTGCCAAGCTTACACTTGTGACTCCAATCAAGCAAAAACTTACGCGTTGATTTTTAGAGTTTATTTTATCGACAACATGTGAGATTGGTGTTTGTTATTATAAATATAATTAATCATAAGTACCCTCAAGTTTATAAGGGTGCTACCGGGATTTTTACTTTAATGGAATTTCAAAACATATTTCATACTTGAGTGGCCTAGGTAGAACATTTTCGAAACGTGAATGACATTGACATATCGTTAAGTTATTAATATTATTTATTTCAGGTTTGATATCTCAAAAAGTTTTCTTTTATCCAAATTTCGGCTATCTTCTGGAAATCAGTGTACTAAAAAAGTTGTCTTGGTAGTATGTTGAAGTTTGCAGTTTTTTGTTGTTGCAGTTTTGTATCTTTTCTTGTGACTTGTTCTTGAGGTGTTAGCTTTGAACACATATCGCGTTTGTTATCTTCAAAGAGAATAATTGAGAATGAATCAAGCATATTCTCGTGCCCTCGACTTCATATAATATAGCAGCCTTTAATCAGTTCTCGCTTCATAGGCGCTTATCTCCAAACACAATATGATTTTTAGCCGTACCAAATACTTACACGCCTATTCACGAATCGGGTCTGTATTTTAAATTAAATATAAAGCTAACTGAAGTAGAAATATTCAAGAAGCATTCCCCCTATATTAGAGATGTTGTCACAGTTCCAGAGTGGCAAGAAGAAGTGATTGACAAAATGAAGTACCATTTGCATCTATTAACAAAACACATAAGTCTAGGGAGAATAAATCCATGAGGAGATCACAAGAGTGTGTTATTTCAGTATTGCTATTAGAAATCCGTTTGACTCACGTAGAATTTAAATTTTGATCCAGTGGCTGCCACCAAAGAACCTTATTTTCTATTAAATGATGAATCACAAGTTCACAACACTTAACAATAAAAAGGGTTATGTTAATAAAAAGGGTTGGTTAGCCTAGTTTAAACGTCTCCTACAATTTTTCAAGTGCTAACTGTTCCTAATCAGTTCCTAATCAGAAGACAGTTTACAAACTATAAAAATAGATAATACCTCCAAAGAGAAACCAAAAATTTAGACTTGACATTTACCTCATAAGACATGTATCAACATCAAACCTCATATATTGGTTTCGGTCATGCAGATCAGCAAGCCCGTTTACAGATGGACCAAATAGCATGTATGCGTGGCATATCACGACTATGGTGGACCAAACACGGACATAAAGAAATGAAAACACATTAATGCAAAATCTAGATCTTCAAATCCACCAAACACAATATCACTAAGGGAAATTACCCAGTAAAAAAGTAGGAGGGGGTTATAAAATACCCACGACCTTGACACTAACATAACCCGCAAAAAAACTCAAACCAAAAACTTCCGAGACACCACAATCTAGCTGAATTTTAATACTACAAAAAGTATACTGGATGACTTAGAAAAAACCTCAAATTGCATAAGCACCACCAAACTAAATGTCCTACTGAAACAACCAGCGAGGCCATACCTGACTATATGATTTTAGTATATCCTCATTGGTCATGAAACATACTCGACTGTGTGGTCTTCAACCATAGTAATGAAACCCACTCGGCCACTCTTACCCTCTAATTTTTTTCCACTTCACAACCACTTGTGGGAACAACATATCAAGGTCAACTCCATACATGTCAGTAGGGTCCGGTCTTGTATAGACTATTTCTAAAGGTCTGTTATAAAACCTCTGAACTTCTAACCTCTGTTTCATAAGGTGGACTTAAATCAGCCGTCTCTAAATCTTCACTTTATTCATAAACTTCATATTCAAGCTCCTCGTTTTCAAGTCCTTTTTCGAGTTCCCCCATCCATGATAATGTACGCGCAAAATCGTCTTCACCTGAAATCCACATTTAGCTCAAGGTAATCAGCCAACATAGGAACATATAAACATAAACCACATATAACCATTGTGCATTATGTCACTCAAATAATACTTTTGATTATAAGAATAAACTTTAAACTGAATATTCAACCCAAACTCTAGACTCATAAATAATTATGCAAGCTGTTTAAATACACAATTCCATACACTCATAAAGCCACATTAAGCTGTATCATAGAATATTAAGCATACAAATGCTAAAAATCCCTAAATACTCCAATGTCACTAAAATTGAATACAGATAGAACAAAGGGTTGAGTGCCATTTAATACATATAAATATAGAAATGAATAGTTCTTCAAGTCCGATGTTAGCATCCGTAATAATTATCGAGCATAATAATATAGACTTGTTATTTGAAGGTTCGACATCTAAGTTTTTTTGTACATGCACCTCTTAAATATTAACAATAATAAACCAGAAAAAATTTATAAATCAAAAATCATTTTAAATCATGAACAATAGGACATGATATAGAACCAATATATATCCAGGCCCGAGAGGGCCATGAGGTTTGCAATCAATGCCAGAATGGTGTAATGGTTATATAAAATCGCATACCTTTAGTAAATTGAAGGGTATCTGAGCAAGAGTTTCAGCTGGAAGTCTTACGTGAGTGCTCCCATCTTTTGATCATATGGCTCGCACGGGAGCGTATGGTGTAACATGGATCATAAAAATCTAAAATTTGCTCGCCGGACGTTTAAAACCATGTAATGTCAACTTATTGACTAAAGGGAAATATAATCTCACTTGTGTCAAAATGAATATGCAGGTTACGGAGCAAGCAAACAGTCCTAAAGGAACTCACCAAACCGAACTTGCTCTTTTCGTGTTAGCAACATCTCTTTTCTTCAAAACTTCAATGTCAATCATCGTAGCCACAAATTATCTAAGAATCCAATATCTAATCAATACCAAGTAATGCACATGAATAAGCCTTGATTCTAGCAATAGAATCCTAAAAGATAATAAATTAACTACAATTGTGAACGGTTCAAATACCTCAGTTCAACATCCTTAAGGGCTGACGAAAACATATTCAAAACTTCAAGTGCTTCTTCCTCTGATCTTCGAGCAACAAAATCAGATAAGTCAACTTTGGTCAACTGGTCCTTAAGTGACAAAAAATAGGAGCAGCAACACGGGCTGCATCCAACCAAAAGCTTCGATTGCTAAAACAAATAAGTACATGATACTAAGATGAAGTCCGTTTGTTGTCCGGCCTGCAAAATAGTTTGCTAATCAGTGAATAAACAGCCATAATAAATATTAACTATAGAAATAGAAGGTAAAAAAATCACATTCAATGTGATGGAAGATGGAGCCAGTGGACTAATTTTGGACTGTGTTGCCACAGCTTGAAATAATTCCCTGTACGTGTGACCTGTTCCTAATAGAATTCACTTACCTTTCAAGGTTGCAGAACGTGAGAAGATCTGGATCGAGCAGGTACCTACAAAATCCACACAAAGCTTAATGGTTATTATAATTTCATGAAACTATATATATATCAAGCTGATATACACTCATTACTTATAATTTGGTTGATTTGGGTTACCTTATCTGATATTCTTGTCGTGTCCCTTTCTGGACACCGAGAATCCGATGGGAACACATGAAATTGTAGGCCTAACGGATGTAGAAAGAACGACCTCAAAGATCAGAACATGGTAGATAGTCGTGGTGTCAAAGTCACTGTTCGCTCATTGTTAACATCACAGCAGAGGGCCCCTGTAGCTGCAAAATATTAAATTTAATACATTAATTTCTCTTTATATCCTAATATTATTTAGGATAATTAAGAGAATACACTCAAATGTTTATAACCATCACAGAAAAACTTGATATCCTGCACAATTGGGGATTCACAAACTCACCACGATGGATTATGAGATATCTCATACTGAATTATTACTCAATATAGAAAGTTCTATTATGATGATCAAACTATTCTACTGTATCTTATCACTGTAGTGAGAAGTGTAAATGTTTTAATGTATACATTCACTGAAGTGAGAATGTATACATTCAAAACTAACCATATTTTAAGCCTAGAGAATAGATGATCTGCATGCAAAGAGTCATATGATCTTGGATATGTACCAAAGGATTCACACCAATCATGATAGATGCCAACAAACCGATGTTCAAAGATTATAAGAAGCGTGTCAGGTGCATACACAAGCACTACATTCATTACTCAAACATTCTGTTGTAATAGAAGCTGCAAAACTGTGATTACATAATACATTCAGATATTGGCATATGGTACTTTTATAAAAGAGCCGTAATTATGAGCTCCAACTGACCAACAGTTGGCACACAGTGCCAAACACCATGTTGGCTAGTTTATATACTATCATAACTTACCAAACTGATGGGTAATTATCGAGACTGAAACCAAATGCAAACTACGTTCTTTTGCGTCTTCATTTGTAAAGGGGCCACTGAAACATGAAAATCACTCGCTGCTTATTTATGAGAATCAACTTTAAATATTTATACATAATTATTATAGGGAGTAAGAAACATTGAAAAAGAGCCAGGTCATGTATATTTCTCACAACCTTCCTCAAGTCAAGATCGTGTCATGGGGAGAATGAAGTGTGGGGTAGCTTCACATATTTTGGGCTCAATTGGAAGGATTTTCCTAAATTGACTGTTTGGTGTTTTTCATAAAACACATCAGTTTACGCGGCCATTCAAAAATTCTATTGACTGGATGAAAAATAATAATGTAACACATCTCTTTAAACCATTGAATTGAGCCGAAAACACATGAGCAGCCAATAAATTTAATTTCCATCCCCTCTTTTTATGTTACTACTGATGTTAAATGGTCCATTGAACATTACCTTAGTTTGTGTATTGTGTCTCTTTTTCTCGGTATGGGGAAATAAGATATCCTGCATAAAGTCATGTGCAAAGAGCATCAATATAAACCGAACTTAACCCAAATTAAAAAGACATATGGATAATTTGCTTAAAAACTGGAAAAATACAGTTTCTCATAAAAAGTGGCCATGAGTTCATAATTAAGTACAATAATGTACCTCAAATTTATAGAATGCACAACCAAATTCACCTAGCAATGATCAAAACTTCAATGTCTCGTTGTTCCCACTAAACATCAAAACAGTACCGAATTTCTGGTGCAGATATCTGAATGGTACGATGACTATTTACTTTATTCAAACAAATATTTCTCAATTATTATGAGCATTTGTAGAAGAGGGGAGATAAGTTAAAATACCATGTGGATAAAAACACCTTGAGATAATCGTTTCCTGGTCTAGTTGCATCAGTGACCCTCATCATCGACAACCTGACTCATCAGAAACAAAAAGATATTCAAGCTACGTATGAGTAACAAAAAGACATGAAAACCACATGATACTTGGCATAATCCAGACTCCCGGGTGTCTAAAAAAGTGGTAAATTTGAAGAAGACAATCCAATGTTCACATACTTGCTTCCTAATTGTTTAATCAGAATAACAATTCTACTAATAAAATCCAACTTGTTGTCCCTAGTTTATAATGAGTTTTCCTAAAAATTACAACCAACCAAAAGCTATTAGAAACAAACACGACTGAAAAAGTAACATCAAAGCATGAAACTAATATGGAACTTGGGTCGTGTGTTCACAAAGCTCAAAAAAATAAACATCAAAGCATTACATATCGAATACCTTATAATTGTCTTTACAATAAAGTTCAATAGCAATATCATTAGCTTGATCCTTAAATCTTCGTGATTCAATGGTTTTCATTGAGTCTGCACAAAATTAGATACAAAAGAACACAGTAACGTTTAATTAACAATAGCATAATTAATAAAAGGAAAAATCGATTAACAGTACCTGGGTTTTTAGTTGGGTGCGTTCGTAAGGATCGATTAGTTTGTGCGGGTTTAAAGTTTGGAAAACAATAGAAGACAACGAAGTGTTTTAGAAGGATGTATATATATATATTATGGGAGTCGTGACGTTAAGCCCAGAACATAAGCCCAAACGTGGAATGTTCAGCCCAGACGTAAGCCCATGTGCTGACTGGGATTAGTGCCCTGATAGATGACGTGGCAAATCCCTCCTCTTATATATAATGTAGATATATATATATATATATATATATATATATATATATATAGGGGCGAGTTATATGCAGAACCCATTTAATGTGTAGAACTCTGCAGAACTCATTTTGACCAATAGGAATTTAGTATTTTTAATTATTTTCATTTAAATCAAAAGGGTATAACAGACAAAACATATTTTTTTTTATTTCTTAATTTAAAAAACGTTTCATTTTCCATACCTTCAGATTTGAATTTTTTATTTTTTTATTTTTCTAATAGACATGTTTTGAGCCTAAAATAAGGTGCATTAATGTTTTTTTAATATTGTATTATATACATATTTTTATATTAATTGTTTTGTGATTAAGTTTCTTGATTGAAGTTATAACTAAACATAAACGTAATATACATGCAATTAAAAATTTATAACAAAGCAAAAAGAAAATTAAATACATCAAATTTGGTATTAAATAAAAAATCAAACTCAAATACAATTTAAATATAGATGTGCAAGAGATTAAAAAAATGTGAGCACGCTCCGAATAACATAGGTGCACGCTCCGAATAACATAGGTGCACGCACCGAATAACATAAGTATACGCTCCGAAAAACATAGGTGCACACTCCGAATAACATAGGTGCACTCCGAATAACATAGATGCAACTTGCCCATAACATCCATGCAAAACTTCCAAAACATAGATGCACGACATTCAAAACATCGATGCACACAACTGTAATCCCATAAGCTTCATCATTGAATCAACAAAAATGCAATTCCTGTAAAATAAGAACAAAAAATTATTCCAGTCTAAGATATCTTTTTAACATACTGTAGTCTTTCAAAATGATAGAAGACATTTATCATTCATCCTAAATCATTCACAATACTCAAAACTAAATCTATACAACTAATATACAACTATGCACAAATTTAACACAACACGTTACAAAATCTTAAACAATAGTTAGTCCTTTGACTCATTAAAAAGTTAATACATATTTTACTTTAGTCAATAATGACTACTTATTCAACTTCCATAAGTAGACCACCTAAAAATTCAATGATAACATCAAATTACTTGAGTCAAAATTGAAAGTCGCTAACAATTATTGAATAAAAATATCACGCATGTAATTCATTCCATGTCGTATTAATACATACTAACCTTCGACTCGAGCCAGGGAAGACGAAATATAAACACCTCAGTAAAGAACCCAATTAAGTGAACCCACAAAAAGAACCATCTGGTGTAGCCTTGCTCATCCATCATACATTCCGTGGTTCGCTCGCTATCCTAGTAGCCGCCGTCGTAGTTATTCTTCTCCAACATCTGTAACCATTGTAACACCACTCGAAAAAGAAAGCCACAAGCGGTTGGGATTTTCTTGGAAAGATCTAAACTGAGAGATATTCTTAAAGGAAATTAAGAGATCACAAAAGCAATTCATATCTCGTGTATGTTTAAGCATATAGCATTTCTGTACAGATCTAGTAACAGAATCTATAATTAATCAAGGATGTAAACATAAAAATAAAAAAATCGTGATCTTTAATAACACAAAAAACAAGATCCGCAACTTGGATCCTTAAAAGATATGTTGGGATTAATCTTTCAGCCTTGTGCATTTTGATGATGGGTCGATTCATATGGATTGGTGATTTTTTTTGGTCGAGTAACAGATCTGAGAATGAGGCGACGTGGGTTATAGAAGAAAGGCTTATTCTCATACAGTATCTATTATAAAGATAGAGAGAAATGGTTTAATAGGTTTATAGCAATATTTTAGGAGCAAATACAGAATTCCTAATTGTCCTTTTTACATTTTATTTAATTATGAAAGAAACCTTTAACTTTCATTTAATTACAATCTTGGCACTTTTAATCCACACCTTTGATTAAACTAATCTAATGGCTCATATTCATTTTAATAGTTCTGTAGAGTTCTACACTTTAAATGAGTTCTGCATATAATTCTTACCTATATATATATATATATATATATATATATATATATATATATATATATATATATATATATATATATATATATATATATATATATATATATATATATATATATATATATATATATATATATATATATATATATATATATATATATATATATATATATATATATATATATATATATATATATGTATGAGCGCGCTATTTGCAGAACCTATTTTTTGGTACAGAACATACAGAACCATCTTTTTACTCATAATAATGCAGGATGTACAATGTATCAATGCAAGATGAAATTTAAGAATATCTACTATTTATTTAATTAAATTAAATATTTTTTTAAAACCAAAAGGGTATAACAGGAAAATCAAATTTTGACTTTTTTTAAATATTTCATTAAAAGACGTTTTTTAAAACCTTAATTTTTGGGGAAAAAATTGCAGTTTTAGTTATTTACTATTTTTTCCCAGTATACAAGTTTTTTTTAATAAAAAATACATATACGTTTTCTTAAACATCATAATTTTACATACAATATCTTATCCCGAACTTGCTTTTAGCTTAAAATGATAGTTGCACCTATGTTTTTAAGTACATCTTATTCAAAATTTCATTACAAAAAACATAAACGTTAACACGTGATCTCAAAATTTATAACAAAAGCAAAAATACAAATATTCAATTTGATATCAAATAAAATACAATTAAAAAACAAATACATATCTTTATTACCATGTGTGAACTCTTAAAAAATACGCTTGCACGGATCAAGAGCGTATATATGCATTGTTGGGAATTATTTGTTAAGTATCAAGTACCGTTAGTATATTCCAAGTACTGTTAGTGTTATGTAAGTACCGTTAGTGTTAACGCGGTACATAGTAAGTACTGCTACTTATAAAGTAAGTACTGCTATGATGATTAGGACGAATATATCTTTGTATAAGATATGTCATAGTTATAGTTAGAGTATATCTTATGTGATATACCTAAATAGTTAGAATATTGATAATATATCGTCTGTGATATAATTATCTTTATAGAATATTATAAGGTTTCTAGGGTTCCTTACTCTATAAAAGGAACATAGGTACAATGTCTTTTATGTACCTCATACAAGTCGATTAATAAGAGAATCGAATAGTTAAAAGTAATTCTGTTCTTCTGAGCTTTATAAGTTAAATTCCACATAACTTATTTAGTGTTAGTAAGAGTGCTCAAAGTGTTTTAGTTTGATTACAAACTATTATACTAATTCTTAAAAGAATATAGATCCAACCAAAGGGATCATCAAGTTGTATCAGAGCTTGTTGAGAAACTCTGAAAAAGAAGAACACGTCCCTAAACACTCCACACATCTCAAAACTCAATGTCTCAACCAGAAGGTGATGATGCTCACTTGAATGATGCTCAAATCCATGATCCTATTCTACAGGGACAACCACAAGTTGTGCATCCTGTACCAGCACAAGGTGCTCAAGTCGTGAATGCTGTAGCTACCTCTACACCAACACCTTCTCATACTCGGTCTGCTGTTAAACTCCCAGTTCTCAAAGGTGACAATTATGAGACTTGGGCTATGCAGATGGAACATTACTTGAATAACACAAATCATACTGTGTGGCAAGCTATCAAGAATGGGAACACACCGAAGAAGCTACACTGGTTGCCAGACGGTACATGTTATGCTCTACCTGCTATGACTGCTGAGGAGATACAAGCAGAGATCAGAGAAAGAAAAGCCAGAACTGCTTTGGCTATGGCTCTTTCTGAAGACATTCTACCAAGCTTTCATCATTATAAAGATGCCAAAGCTATGTGGGATGCTATAAAACTTAGATTTGGAGGCAATGGAAAATCTAAGAAAATTAAGAAGATTGTTCTTAAGCAAGAATTTGATAACTTCTCAATTACCAGTATAGAGGGAATACATGGTGGATATGGAAGGTTCAGCAAGTTGCTTATTCAGTTGGCAGTTTATGGACAAGTAATTACTAATGAAGAAGCAAATCTAAAATTCTTAAGAAGTGTTCCACTAGAGTGGAAAGTAATGGCTATGCACTTCATCACAAGAGATGATTTGGAAACAATTCCGTTTGATCATCTCTACAACAATCTTAGAGCATATGAGATGGATGTGAAAGGCACTGAAGTAAAGACAACAACTACTTCAAAGTCTAACTTGGCTTTTGTGTCAGATTGGAACAACGATACTTACTTTCAAAATACCGCTAGTGGATCTAGCAGCGGTACATGCTTCACAAATACCGCTGGAGGACTTACAAGCAGTACTTACCCACAAAGTATTGAAAGCAGTCCAATGGTCTCTCAAAATCCACATGGAAGGTGTTCACCATTGTTTAGTGACAATGATGCCTTCTCATTCTTTGTTGGACAAGACAACAGGCCAAGATTAACTCTCAATGACTTGTTCCAAATGGATGATGCTGATGTTGAAGAAATGGATCTTAAATGGCAAGCTGCCATGGTGTCAGTAAGATCTAATAGATTCTTCAAGAAGACTGGAAGAAAAATGACTGTTGATCCTAATGAGCCATTAGGATATGACAAGTCAAAAGTTGAATGCTATAACTGTGGAAGGAATGGACACTTTGCAAGAGAATTCTCTAGAGATAAAGCTGAGACTAGCAATCAAAAGTCCAAAAACAGCTATAGAACCAGTCCAAGAATAACTGAAAGTTTTCCAAAAGGAAACAGCAGGAGTCCTAAAGGAACCAAAGCATTGGTTACTATAGATGGAGTGGTGAATTGGGCAGAAGAAGAAGAAGTGCTTGGATTAATGGCTCTCTCACATGAAGATACTGAGGTACATCCTTGTTCTAAAGATTGTATTCTTAAATTTAATAGTCTAAAAGTAGAACTAGAGGAACAGTATCAAAAGGTTAACACATGCACTGTAGAAGTAAAAGCTTTCAAACAGGGTGTTGTTAAATTAGAAGAAAATATAGTTTTGTACAAAAAGGCTCAACAAAACTATGAAGAGAAAATAAGGATTTTATCTCTTCAAATGAGGGAAAAAGATGTGGAAATAAAAGCTTTTGAAAAACAACTTTTAAAAATAAATTTAGAAAATGAAGCTTTAAAAACCAGTCTTCGTAATGAAAGGGAAGTGATTAGTCATTGGCAACAATCCTCTAAGGGATTGGGAAAATTGATTAATTCACAAATGGGGTATTATGATAAAACAGGCCTAGGATATATTGAGGATCAACCTGGGATTACCTTAACTAACAAAGACTTATCAAAAGGGATTTTTGATAGTTCTAGTGAGGTAGATGATACACCTGAAAATGATAGATATGCGGAAGGAATGAAGGCAGTTCCTCCACCAGTATCAGGAATTTTCATGCCCTCTTGTAAAAATACTAGTATAGAGTCAGAAGAACCTAAGATCAATAATGTCTTTAACTCTAGCACTATGTCTCAAGAAAATACTGCTATGACCAAGAATATTGTTTATCCACCTTTAATGAACAACTTTGTTTCTAAGGAATCTAAGACTAGTTCTGCTCCCAAGCAGGTAAAAACTCCTAGCAAGATATTGGAAAACCATGTACAACATAATAAAGTCAAAAGGGGTGGGATAGGTTTTGAAAAAGTAAAGTCAAAACAACCTTTTGGGTCTTCTTTAAGAAGAAAAGGATGTTATGTTTGTGGTAGTCTAAATCATTTTATCAAAGACTGTACATTACATGAAGATAAAATTGTGAAACAAAAGGCTACATAAAGGGTCATGAAAAACAGTAATGGGAAAAATGCACAGGGATATAGGAAACAGAAACTTAAAGATGACAAACCTAAGTTTGATCACACAAGGGTAGTTAAACAGGTTAAAAATAATCCTACCAAAAGTTTTGTTCCTAGGGCAGTACTTATGAAGCAAGGACTTGTATCCTTAAAGTCTGGTAAACCAAGTACCAGCAAGTCTAAACCTACAAGTACTGCTAGACCAAACTCAAGTAGTGTTGGTTTAAAGTTTTTAAAACCAATGTTCTCCAAGACTTCTAAGAAAGTTTTTGAAAAAGTTAAAACACCTAGAAGTAAGGACAAGATCAAACCAGTACAAATGTGGGTTCCTAAAAGAGATATACCATGTGTTAAAGCAAGTATCGCTAAAGCAGTACTTAAGTCAAAGAAGTCAGAGCACATAGAGTCACCCTATGAATTTGACTACATAAATGAAACCATGAAGTATAAGAGTAAAAGTAGCATTACTGGAAATGCTTCAGTATAAACTCTTAAATGTATAGGTCCCACAAGATCCGAGCCAAATGTGGCTTGGGTCCCTGTTAAAAACTAATGAGTTTTATTTGTGTGTAGGGGCATCTCATTGATGAATTAAAAGATAAAGGAATTGCAGATAGTGGATGCTCAAGACACATGACAGGAAACAAAGATTTTCTTGCTGAATTTGAAGAATTCAGAGGAGGTCCAGTAGCCTTTGGGGGTAACAAAGGTAGAATCACTGGCAAAGGGAAAATCAACACAAGAAAGTTGGAGTTTGAAGATGTTTTCTTTGTAAAAGAATTGAATGAGTTCAATCTCTTTTCTGTATCACAAATGTGTGATAAGAAGAACAAGGTGCTATTCACAGACAAAGACTGCTTGGTGTTGTCCAAAGACTTTGAGATGCCTAAGGAATCTCAAATACTGCTTAAAGTACCCAGGCAAGAAAATATGTACACCTTTAATCTTCATACTATTACTCCAACAGGTGGTATTACATGTTTCCTAGCTAAGGCTTCTTTAGATGAGTCAAACTTATGGCATAGAAGGTTAGGTCATGTGAATTTCAAGAATTTTAATAGATTGGTAAAAAGGAATTTGGTTAGAGGTCTACCTAACAAATCTTTTCAAAATGATTTCACATGTACTGCTTGTCAAAAAGGTAAACAACATAGAGCCTCTTGTAAGACCAAGACTGTAAACACAGTGACAAAACCTTTGCATCTCTTGCATATGGATTTATTTGGTCTAGTTTTTATCAGAAGCATTAGTCATAAGACCTTTTGTCTAGTCATAACGGATGATTATAGTAGATTCAGTTGGGTTTTCTTTTTAGCCCTTAAAAATGAAACAAGTGAATTACTAAAGGATTTTATCACTTTAGTTGAAAAGTAGTTCACTAAACAGGTTTTAATCATTAGGACTGATAATGGAACATAATTTAAGAATGCTGATTTTGATGAATTCTGTAGGTCTAAAGGAATTAAGAGACAATTTAGTAATCCTAGAACTCCACAACAGAATGGAGTAGCTGAAAGGAAGAATAGGACATTAATTGAGGCTGCTAGAACTATGCTGGCTGATTCACTTTTGCCAAATACCTTTTGGGCAGAAGCAATCAATACTGCATGTTATGTGTTAAATAGAGTCCTAGTAACTAAGCCTCAAAACAAAACACCTTATGAACTCTTGACTAATGTAAAGCCTAACATAAGTCATTTAAAACCTTTTGGGTGTCATGTGTCCATACTAAATACTCTTGATTATTTGGGAAAGTTTGATGGAAAGTCTGATCCAGGATATCTTGTAGGATATTCATTGCAAAGTAAAGCATATAGGGTTTACAATTTGGCAACTAAGAAAGTTGAAGAAAATGCTCATGTCAATTTCTTAGAAAATAAACCCAATGTTCCAGGAATAGGTTATGCTTGGATGCTTGATTTAGATTATCTAAATAACTCCATGGATTACTACTCTTTGCAAAAGGATTGTCAAACTAACAATGCAGGTGAGGAGTCAAGTACAACTAATGCAGGTACTCAAGAAGATGTTTCTTCATCAGATGATGATATTCATATCTATGTGCCCAACATGCCTAATGTTACTCCTATGTTTGCAACTCCCAAGAAGCAAACCATGCCATCAAATGATGATCAAGCCTCCCAGGAGATACAGAGGCTTCAAGATCAAGAAAAGAATGCTACATCTGCTAATAAGCATTCAGGAGAAGAATCTTTTGAGTCACAACACTCAGCAGTACATACTATACCTAGCGGTACTTCATCTGCAAGTACTGCTAAGTCAAAATATGCCAAATCTGTTGACTTACTAGAAGAGATTTTGCAAGCATTGGACGATGAAGACTTATATGCCAGTCCACCTGAAGGAATCTTCTCCAAAGCTTCCTATGATGAGCAGGGTGCAGTAACTGATTTCAACAATTTGGAAACAGAAATTCCAGTCAGTTCTATTCCCACTCATAAAGTCAACAACAACCATCCTACTACACAGATTATTGGTGATCCAAAATCTGCTGTACAAACCAGAAGACAACTGCAAACCAATATTGAAACTCATGCACTAGTGAGTTATGTCAAACAACAGCAGAGAACAAATCATAAAGATACTCAGCATTGTTTGTTTGCGTGTTTCTTATCTCAAGTAGAGCCCAAAAACATCTCTCAGGCTCTTGATGAAGAAAGTTGGGTAGATGCCATGCAAGAAGAATTAACACAATTTGAGCTACAAAAGGTTTGGATTCTTGTGGATCTTCCCTCAGGTAAAAGAGTAATTGGTACTAGATGGGTCTTCAGGAACAAGAAGGATGAAAGAGGGGTTGTTTTGAGGAACAAGGAAAGACTTGTTGCTCAAGGCTATAGACAGGAAGAAGGGATAGACTATGATGAAGTTTTTGCACCAGTGGCAAGGATAGAAGCCATTAGGTTATTTTTTTCCTTTGCATCATATATGGGATTTATAGTCTATCAAATGGATGTGAAAAGTGCCTTTCTATATGGTACTATTTCAGAGGAGGTATATGTCTCACAACCTTCAGGTTTTGTAGATCCTAAATTCCCCAATAGAGTCTACAAAGTTATCAAAGCACTTTATGGTATGCATCAAGCTCCAAGAGCCTGGTATGCAACTTTATCCAACTTTCTACTAGAACATGGATATAGGAGAGGAACCATTGACAAAACTCTGTTCATCAAGAAAAATGCCAAAGACATCACTCTAGTTCAAGTCTATGTTGATGACATCATTTTTGGTTCTACCAAGAAGACATGGTGTGAAGAGTTTGAAGCTTTGATGAAAGGAAGATTTCAAATGAGTTCTATGGGAGAACTAACTTTCTTTTTGGGACTGCAAGTCAAACAAAGGAAAGATGGAATATTTATCAGCCAAGATAAATATGTTGCTGAAATCTTAAAGAAATTTTCATGTATGGATACAAGGAGTACAAGCATACCTTTTGAAGCCAAGAAATCTTTATCAAAAGATGAACATGGAGAAGATGTTGACATTCATCTCTATAGGTCAATGATTGGTTCATTAATGTATCTTACTGCTTGAAGACCAGATATAATGTTTGATGTGTGTGCCTGTTCAAGATTCCAAGTTCATCCGAAGGTGTCACATCTACATGCTGTGAAGAAGATTTTTAAATATCTTAAAAGTCAACCTAATTTAGGATTATGGTATCCTAGAGATTCCACCTTTGAATTGGAAGCTTACTCAAATAGTGATTATTGATATGATCGTGATAGTATAGTGATAATTAAGATTACGTTATAGGGTAAATTAGAAAATTACCTTTAGGAAAAAGTAATAGACTAATATTACCAATGAAGAATTCAATTAAACACGTGATGAACCAAGTTCGTTGTACACGGAGATCGAGTGAATTTGAGACGTTTTTGTTTTGATTTGGACAATTGATGTGAATTGGTTTTCGGTTTTTAAAACTAGAATTAAATCTACAAATTTAAAACTATTTAAACTTAACCTAAAGTGCATGAATCGTTAACCCCGCTATTATTTAAATCTAAATTAATTACTTAAGATTAAAACTATTTAAAATTTAAACTATTTAATAATCTATAAAAAAATAATCTATTTAATAAAAATAAAATACTTTTATTCTATTTTTAGAAATCTATCTAACTTTTTAAACTAATAAAACTTTATTTAAATTACTTTAACCAAATTAATATTTTTTTAAAACTAATTTTATTTAAAATCTAAAATTATAAAAATCTAATTATAAAAATAAACTAATTAAACTTTTTTTAAATTAATAAAAAGTTTTTCATTTATTTTATTTATTTATTATTTATTTTATTAAAACTAAAGTTTACTTAAAAAGTGTTAAAACTATTTGTATAAACGAAAATTAAGATGTAACTAAATTAAAATCTGCCAGACTAAGTTATTGTATATCAATTAAATTTCCAAAATAAAACTCAAAGAAGCTTGCTAGCCAAGTGGTTATCACGCTGGGTAAGTGAAGAGCAGGTCTCTAGTTCGAGACCTGCAAGCGACAAAAATTTGTGATTAATTTTTCTTTTTGACAGAATAGAACACAAGTCACAGGAGGTGACTCGAATGAGTTTTTTTAGACTGATAAGGTTATCAGTTAATGATTTAACAGATTAATGGAATCTGTTAAGACATTATACAATCAACAAGCAGCAACTCAATTAAAGCAGTTATATTCAGTCACAATTTAATCAAACAACAATTTATAAAAGCAAATTCAGTCACATCTAAAATTCTTAAACAAATAAACTAAAAATCAAATAAGCAGATAACAATATCAAAAGAGTAACCAATTTGGCAGTTCTCATCACATGAGTTAATCCTAAACACGCTAAGGATGAATATCACAAGATCATCATAATCCAAACATCCCCTTATACAAATAATCAGACATAAAAGCAGACTACAGGCAAAATCAAAACAAGCTTCAACCAATTACCCAAGAGTCATCATAAGGTAACTGAAATCTAGCATACATGACAGCAGGTGAAAAATCACAGAAAACGCAGCAGCATTCGAAAACTACCAAAACTAAAGTCTAAAACTACAATGGTTCATTTAACGATGCAACAACACGTTTTTCGCAGTAACTCAGTCACATCAAATCACCCTAAAGAAAACGTAGATCCATTCATGAAAATAACACTCAAGCTTGATAGCAGCAACGTTTCAGTATTCATAACAAGACATTCATACAAAACAATAGCAAAACGAAATTTACTCCATTAAAGCTGAAAATAAACAGTTAACTTTACTACTCACAAACTAAATACAATCAGTAAAACTCATCAACATAGTAATTAATAGAATCAATTAAGTCTATAAAAATATCTTCAAACCCTAAACCGATTCTCACATAACTCAATAACAGATTTATTGAAAATATAAGATAACATAAAATTAAAAAGGGTTAAAACCTTTTGACGAAACCATTGGGAAGAAGAATGTGCTGAACATTCTTTGAAGAAAACCGATACCACCATTAACCAACAATCATCATTCGAACCATCATCTTTGATCAACGAACTGATTTTTAAAACTTTCCAATAGGGAAAGTTTATTCCCAATTCTTACTTTATTATTCAAAATAAGCTATGGCTTGAGCTTAATTGAATAATCACACTTATAATATTAATTTTGAGCTTTAGATGAAAAATTAAACAGTAATAAGAAGAGATTAAAAACTGAACTTTAAATTTTATTAATATCAAAGCATTATTACAATATTTAAAAGAAAATTACATCTAGCTACAAATTAGCATTATAACAGTAAAAGAAGAAAAGAGATAAATAAATTACAGAAACTAGGGGGTTTTTATAGCCATCCCAAGGCTTGCTGAGGAAGCATCTCCGAATATTCTCCAGTATATTCTTCTTTCTTTTTGGCCCTTAGATCGATAATTCCTCTTTCTCTCTCTTGTTGGTTTTGATCGGATGGTTGATATGACACAACTAGCACACGGATTGCCAACGTGGCATCCGTGTGTGCTAGTTGTGTTTCTTTTATGCCTTCTGATTGGATGATTGGGGAGAATGATGTGTTTCATCCAGTAGTATCCTGCCACGTAGCTCTTCTCTACCACTTCTCTCTTCCGAATCCTTGGGGAATTATTTAGCCACACGCTTGAATTAAACGTGTGAATAAAAACCCCCAATTAATTCGAATGAATTAATTAACTAGGGTTTGTGAACAGTTACATTTGTGACTGGTTTTTGGTGAGATTGGGAAGAAAGTAGCACATAGAAGATATCGAACCTTTATTTTATTTAATGTGTGAGATAGTGGGTGAATAATAAAAACGTGTGAATGGGAATAAAAGGAGTGGGTGAGGTTACGTTATTTAATGTGTATACGTTTTGACTACAAATAAACAAAACCCTAAAGCCCATATCGACATGCACTTTACACTCCAAAATGGGCCTTCTTGGTCCATTACTCACCCCATATGTTTGTCCATTGAAATTGGGCCTGGATATCACCAATCTTTATTCACTTTTGGGCTATTTTGGACTAAGTTAAACGAACACTTTCAATCCGTCCCAAATTGGGCCTTGACTAAATCATTCTAACATAACTTCAATAATGGGCTTTTAAGGCCTATTAAACTCAATTGTGGGTCCCACTTGGCCCATTTAATATTAAATCCTCTAAAAAACGTCTTGAAATTGGCTTTGTCGATCTTTTCGTCAATCTCGTGTCGGTTCTTGTCGGTTTTCGCGATCTTTGGTACCTACACACATGAAACACAAAACAAACATATACAAGGCATATTCATACATTTATTGCATATCTAAGTTGTTTTATGATATAATTGATATGACTAAAATAGCTCATATCAAACTCCTTCTTGCTAAGCAATTGCCGTGTCCTCACGCAATGATAAAATAAAACACTAACTACACTTTTATTCAACTTTTGACAACTTTATTTTGCAAAGACACAATGTATTGCTTTCATTATTTGAAAAATAACTTTTAGGATCATAAAACTCAAATAGATTCATCGTCCCCGACTTTTCACTTTTCCATGCCAAGTGCAAAAACAAGATCATTGTCAATCATAAGCCCCAAAATTAAACCAACTCATACAAGTAATTTGTGTTAAACTCAATCTCCTATTATTCCTAATTGTATCTCCAGATTTTATTTGTCATTCACCCAAAGGCTCATTTGACTTTATTTTGATATTTATTAGTCCAAAAATGAAGGCAAGAACGGTGTAAAATCGACACTCAAAACCTAACCTCGACTTCAAAAACCGTTGTCACTAAAGAAAGCCCACATCAAGGATAACTTAACACGATTTGAGGGATAAATCCCGGACCCGAAATTTGGCTAATATGGCTACTTAAAAGCAACAATAAAACCTCCAAAGTCAATTATGACCTTATTAATGGAGTTAGCAACAATCACATCATAACACCTTTTGGCTCTTTAAGATGCAATTGTGCTCCTTATTTGAAATCCACACCCTAAGGCTCCTTGGACAAAAATAAGGGAATTGACAACACCATCCCACCTTACAGATCATAATGATGAAACAATTTTTATTCAACACACCCCTTGACATATACCCTAAGGATCTAATGAAAAGGTTAGTGCTACATGACTCCCACCCGAAGGCTCCTAGAGAACATGTTTTTATTTATTCTTCTTTATTAATATGATATTTATAGTAAGCCAAATTTCCGCAATCCCATGATCAAAAGTCTATGACGCTGACACCCTTAATGTGTTCTCACTTTAATTACAAGGGAAGAAAAAGAAGGAGTTACGAGTTAAGATATCAAGCCTACACCGCTAAAAACTTCATTTATTAAGCAATTATTATTCAAGCGAGGAAAGTAAGTACGAGGAGATTAAATCAAACACAAAAATACTTGCACAAAGAAGAATTTAACCTTAGAAACTTATGATTGAACTCTATCATTTCTTGTTCTCCATATTGTATAATTTCAAAAATGTGAAATCAATGGATACTTAGCCTATTAAATCAATGTTTTGGGTTTTCAAGTCATCTATAGGATCTTGCATCTTCTTATACTTTTTCAAGTTTTAGAATTTGCGTTTTAAAGTTCCCTTAATAAACGACTTTCTAGGATCAATTATAGGAGTTTGCGAAAAGTTCTTGTTCTTAACTCGTATGAATTAAGACTTTCGCGTTTTAAAGCTCCCTATATAAAAGCCTAGCAAAACTTAATTCAAATACGTTAAGTAAAAGCTAAGGTTAAAAACCGAGTCGAGTCAAAAACTATTCTTATTTTCACCAACGGAAAGCCTACATTCGTGTCAAAAGCACTTATTTTATTTATTAAAACTTAAAAATAACACTAAGAATTTAAAATTTTATTGAAAAATGAGAAAAACAATTACGTTTGAACACGACAAAAGAAAAAGCAAGCGATTATATCGATTGACTCCCCCATGCTAAAACCAAACATTGTCCTCAATGTTTCTTAGCTCAAGAGTAACACCCCCTTGCTAAAACACGAAGAGTCTAATGCAAAATCCTAGCATGGAAAGAGCACGCAAATCTATAAGCCGTTTATTAATTATGCCTCAAGATAAAACGTTAGTCGATAAAAATCAAGGGGTAAAGAGTGTGCCCCTTTTTGGCATTCAAAGAATGGAAGATCAAGTGGACCGGCAAAAACCTAACACGAGAGTCTTCAAACATTAGGGTCATACCTAAGATTCACAACACAACAAAACACGAGCACGAGCTTGAAAGGTCAAGCCTTATTAGTTGTTAGAAAATAGAAAGAAGATAGAATGTATGGGACTCCCCCACAAGGCACCTCGTTTTTGTTCACCGAGTCATGAGCTCGACTCGATCCCCGCATTCATTGGTCCTTAGGGAAAAAGGTGAAAACTGGCAAAATGGAATAGAATCCATGATAAAGCACGATGCCGGGGTCAAAGATTACATCCTCGTTGTCGGATGACAAACAAAAGGATAAAACTCTAACACAAATCTCTAACAAGAGATGGTAGTCACAAATCACTAAATGGATATAGCATGCTCCCCGAGATAAACTCGCACCAAGATGATTAAAAAGTCTTTCAATTATTGCATCGGTGAAGGGCCGAGATTTCCCTAAATCAATGATTCTGGGGTCGAATACCTCGTCCTCGGTGGAGAAAGGAATAGACAACAAGGTGACGTCCCCCCATGTTAATCCTAAATCATATGAAGCACATAGTAATGGTGTGGTAAAAGTCTCAACACTAGTGGTATCAACTTGCATGACTTTGTTGACCTTATCACTCTTATGAATGTGAACAAAGGGGTCATGGTACTCAAAATGAGTCGCATGAAAAACCCGCACATTAAGATTAAAGCAAGTGGGAAGGATAATTGGAGCAAAAGTAATTTCTCCCTCCGGGTCAACATTATCATCATCATAAATCGGGTGATCAAACCAAGAATCCTCATCACCGTCATTAGACTCTTCCTTAAATTCCGAAGGAATGTCTATATAAAGAAACTCATCAACCTCCTTCATAAGAAGCTCATCATCACAAAGGTTGTGAGATGTAGGAGGTATGATGCTCTCAAAATCCTCTTGAAACAATGGATTATTGTTCGTTGAAGCTTCAAAGAGAGGATTTGAGTAAGTCACAAAAGTGTCATCAATCTTGTCATCACAAGAAATATCCGACAAAGTATCAAGTGTATCACACTCGGATACAAGATCATCATTCTCATTTGAAGGAAATTCATCGGAGAATTCCTCGAGAATGGTAGGTAAAACTCGAGAATCACGCTCGATCTCGAGATCGGAAACATCTTCACTTCCCTGTGGAAGTGGATCAATGATAGCAAAAAGTTCATTGATGAACTTATCACATGAATAGTCACTAACCTCACTCGGTGTGAAGTTAGGAATCAAAGGCTCTTCAATGGAAGATTGTGCCTTAGGAACATCAACATGATCCTTCGAAGAGAGTGAAAATGAGTCTATTTTCAAAGATTGTTCAATTAAAGCAATATCACTCTCGGGATCAAAATTCTTACTATTAAACTCACTAGCATCAAATGGCTCACTTAAGTAATCATCAATTTGTTTTTCAATCTTAGCACTATCATCCTCGTGTGGAGTGAGTGTAGATGAGGAAAGGTTACAACATGTTTCAACAAAGCAAGCTTCTTCATTTGAATTTAACTTTCCTTTATCACAAATAGAAGTTTCCAAAATTGGAAAAACACCTTTATCAAAAAGAGCTTTCTTATTACTTTCAATTGTTTCAATAAGTTTAACACTTTTAACTTTCTTAGAAGTAAATCTTGGAATCTTTTCCGGTTTAAAAACAATACTTTTATCTCCATAAAACAATTTAATTTCCTCTTTCCTCATATCAACTTGAATTTGAGCCGTGCACAAAAATGGACGTCCTAAAATGATAAGCACACGAGGATTGGTCTCATAATCAACTATAGCAAAATCGGCTAAGTACAAGAAATTTCCCACTTTAACAATGACATTTTCCGCTATACCAACCGGTCGAGTGGTGGTACCATTAGCAAGCTCAATGATCATTCGAGTGGTACTAAGTGGTGCATAGTCAATAGTCGTCCAAAGGGCTAGGGGCATTATGTTAATGCTAGCTCCTAGATAGGCTAGGCCTTTGCAAACCCCAAGCTCATTGAAAACACAAGGTATCAAGAATTGACCCGGATCTTTATACTTCTCGGGAAAGAAATCAAAGAAAACCGAGGTACTAATCACATTCAAAGTAGCCTTAGTGACTTCTAGAAATGTTTACTTAGGTGGAGGACTAAACTCAATCACTTCAACTTCATCTAAATTTTCACAATCATCATAAACGGTAATGGCCTTAAGCTCTCCCTTCGGGTTTGGAATGGTATTACTAGGTAAGAAACCCGAAGAAGTAGATGGTTTAGACATAAATCCCTCAAACATCGAAAGCAATTTATTTTGACCTTGTTCCAAACTTTGTTGCATACGATTATGACTTTGCTCTAATCTTTGCTCAAAACGGTTTTGGTTTTGTTCAAGTCTTTGTTGATTAAGCTCAATCTTATTGTTTTGCCCTTTAATCGTATTTTGAAACTCATTTTTCAAAGTTTCCATTTGTCCTTGAATGTTATTTTGAAAAGCTTTCAAATTTGCCTCATTTGATTTAATGTAGCTTGACAAATCATTTTGATTATTTCTTTGAAAACCTTGATTGTTTTGATTAGCATTAAACCCATTTCCTTGATTAAAATTCCCTTGGTTACCACAGTTAAAATTATTCCCATTGTTCCCATTGTTGTACCTATTTTGAACCAGTGGAAAACCCGGTGGAGCAACATGATTTTGACGAGGAACTTGACCGTTGGAGCCATAAGTTCCCGTCGCGGCAAAAGCACTAGCTTGATCAAACCCCGTGGTTGAACAAGCATGATTAAGATGTGCTCCACCACATGCTACACAAACATTCTCAATCATATTAATCGACCCATGAGGATTCTTCCTAATCTCATTCAACAAATTCGCAAATCCACTATCAATCTTAGAGTCCAATCTAGCAATCTCGGGATTAAATGAATTCACATTGGAAACACCCGGTGTGCTTCGTGAATATTGTGCTCTAGATTTATTCTCAAGTATTCCCCACGCGTCTCTCGGATTTTTTCTTAAAAGATTACCACCCGCGGCGACATTTAAAGAATCTTGTTCAATCATATTTAGCCCATTATAGAAAGTATTAATTTGATGCAATTCTGAGAAACCGTGGTGTGGACATTATCTCAACAAATCTTTAAATCTTTCCCATGCAACCCCAAACGATTCATGCACTTTTTGTTCAAATCTAGTGATCTCGTTCTTAAAGTGTGTTGTCTTAGATGGTGGAAAGAAATAATTCATGAACTTAGACACTAAATCATCCCATGTTAAGATCGAACCCGGTGGTTCTTTCTCATACCAAATCTTAGCATTACCCTCGAGCGAGTACAGAAAAAGCATGAGCTAAATCGCGTCATTCGGCACATCTCTAAACTTGAGAGTCGAGGTAATTCGAAGAAAGTTCCGAATGTGAGAGTGCGGGTTATCGGTCTCATTGCCACGAAATTGGTCGGCACGAATGAGCGATAAAAGACCCGTCTTAATCTCATAATGATCCGCCAAAATAGCCGGCACAACGATTGCTTCCCCATACCCTTCGGTGGGTGCATGGAGAAATTCCTCCATTGTTCGGTTATCGGCCATCTCTACAACAATAGGTGGAAGCTCGGGTTCCACTATTCGTTGTTGACGATTTCTATTTTCTACGAGGAATATTTTCAAGCCTATTAAAATCAATCACAAGACGAGAAGAACGTAATTGCATACACTACAAAGACGAGAATTTAGAGGATTGAAAAAAACAAATTAGACAAGAAGAAGATTATTTTTGGTATTTTATTTGGTATTGCTCAATAAAAAATGATCGATAAAAACAAGGAATAAGGATAACTACTATGGAAGTAAATTACCCTCGGTCGACTTTGAAACGATAGGTGAAAACCTAAACGTCTCGAGGTTCAATAAATAAACTACAAAAATAAGATTTATTACTACTTCAGTCGGCAAACCAATAATAGGTTGTCCCTCTCAATATACGCACAAGCAAGCGGGGAAACGAGGTGGCACAAAGCACTTAAAAACCTTTTTCCTTAGATGGCCTTTTATAGCACGTCGCCTTATACCCACCTTATAGTTTGTATAAATCGAGTTCAAACTTCTTATTAGTATTTATATATTTTGCCTTTTATTTTTGTTTTGGATTCGAATACAATAGCTAGGCGATGAAATCCCAACTAAGGACTTATTTGAAAAGTATGTAAATTTATTGTTCTACGTAATACAATATATTATTCACAAAAAATGAGAAAAACGATACATACTATATAATAGAAATATAACAAAACTTTCTGAGGACGGAAAGGGTCTTCAAATCAACGATCAACAAATCTCCCCGAAAAACGAATCGTACACAAGATCCCCGGCAGCGGCGCCAAAACCTTTGATATGATCGTGATAGTATAGTGATAATTAAGATTACGTTATAGGGTAAATTAGAAAATTACCTTTAGGAAAAAGTAATAGACTAACATTACCAATGACGAATTCAATTAAACACGTGATGAACCAAGTTCGTTGTACACGAAGATCGAGTGAATTTGAGACGTTTTTGTTTTGATTTGGACAATTGATGTGAATTGGTTTTCGGTTTTTAAAACTAGAATTAAATCTACAAATTTTAAACTATTTAAACTTAACCTAAAGTGCATGAATCGTTAACCCCGCTATTATTTAAATCTAAATTAATTACTTAAGATTAAAACTATTTAAAATTTAAACTATTTAATAATCTATAAAAAAATAATCTATTTAATAAAAATAAAATACTTTTATTCTATTTTAAGAAATCCATCTAACTTTTTAAACTAATAAAACTTTAGTTAAATTACTTTAACGAAATTAATATTTTTTTAAAACTAATTTTATTTAAAATTTAAAATTATAAAAATCTAATTATAAAAATAAACTAATTAAACTTTTTTTAAATTAATAAAAACGTTTTTCATTTATTTTATTTTATTTATTATTTATTTTATTAAAACTAAAGTTTACTTAAAAAGTGTTAAAACTATTTGTATAAACGAAAATTAAGATGTAACTAAATTAAAATCTGCCAGACTAAGTTATTGTATATTAATTAAATTTCCAAAATAAAACTCAAAGAAGCTTGCTAGCCAAGTGGTTATCACGCTGGGTAAGTGAAGAGCAGGTCTCGAGTTCGAGACCTGCAAGCGACAAAAATTTGTGATTAATTTTTCTTTTTGACATAATAGAACACAAGTCACAGGAGGTGACTCGAATGAGTTTTTTTAGACTGATAAGGTTATCAGTTAATGATTTAACAGATTAATGGAATCTGTTAAGACATTATACAATCAACAAGCAGCAACTCAATTAAAGCAGTTATATTCAGTCACAATTTAAGCAAACAACAATTTATAAAAGCAAAATCAGTCACATCTAAAATTCTTAAACAAATAAACTAAAAATCAAATAAGGAGATAACAATATCAAAAGAGTAACCAATTTGGTAGTTCTCATCACATGAGTTAATCCTAAACACGCTAAGGATGACTATCACAAGATCATCAGAATCCAAACATCCCCTTATACAAATAATCAGACATAAAAGCAGACTACAGGCAAAATCAAAACAAGCTTCAACCAATTACCCAAGAGTCATCATAAGGTAATTGAAATCTAGCATACATGACAGCAGGTGAAAAATCACAGAAAATGCAGCAGCATTCGAAAACTACCAAAACTAAAGTCTAAAACTACAATGGTTCATTTAACGATGCAACAACACGTTTTTCGCAGTAACTCAGTCACATCAAAGCACCCTAAAGAAAACGTAGATCCATTCATGAAAATAACACTCAAGCTTGATAGCAGCAACGTTTCAGTATTCATAACAAGACATTCATACAAAACAATAGCAAAACCAAATTTACTCCATTAAAGCTGAAAATAAACAGTTAACTTTACTACTCACAAACTAAATACAATCAGTAAAACTCATCAACATAGTAATTAACAGAATCAATTAAGTCTATAACAATATCCTCAAACCCTAAACCGATTCTCACATAACTCAATAACAGATTTATTGAAAATATAAGATAACATAAAATTAAAAAGGGTTAAAACCTTTTGACGAAACCATTGGGAAGAAGAATGTGCTGAACATTCTTTGAACAAAAACCGATACCACCATTAACCAACAATCATCATTCGAACCATCATCTTTGATCAACGAACTGATTTTTAAAACTTTCCAGTAGGGAAAGTTTATTCCCAATTCTTACTTTATTATTCAAAATAAGCTATGGCTTGAGCTTAATTGAATAATCACACTTATAATATTAATTTTGAGCTTTAGATGAAAAATTAAACAGTAATAAGAAGAGATTAAAAACTGAACTTTAAATTTTATTAATATCAAAGCATCATTACAATATTTAAAAGAAAATTACATCTAGCTACAAATTAGCATTATAACAGTAAAAGAAGAAAAGGGATAAATAAATTACAGAAACTAGGGGGTTTTTTAGCCATCCCAAGGCTTGCTGAGGAAGCATCTCCAAATATTCTCCAGCATATTCTTCTTTCTTTTTGGCCCTTAGATCAATAATTCCTCTTTCTCTCTCTTGTTGGTTTTGATCGGATGGTTGATATGACACAACTAGCACACGGATTGCCAACGTGGCATCCGTGTGTGCTAGTTGTGTTTCTTTTATGCCTTCTGATTGGATGATTGGGGAGAATGATGTGTTTCATCCAGTAGTATCCTGCCACGTAGCTCTTCTCTACCACTTCTCTCTTCCGAATCCTTGGGGAATTATTTAGCCACACGCTTGAATTAAACGTGTGAATAAAAACCCCCAATTAATTCGAACGAATTAATTAACTAGGGTTTGTGAACAGTTACATTTGTGACTGGTTTTTGGTGAGATGGGGAAGAAGTAGCACATAGAAGATATCGAACCTTTATTTTATTTAATGTGTGAGATAGTGGGTGAATAATAAAAACGTGTGAATGGGAATAAAAGGAGTGGGTGAGGTTACGTTATTTAATGTGTATACGTTTTGACTACAAATAAACAAAACCCTAAAGCCCATATCGACTTGCACTTTACACTCTAAAATGGGCCTTCTTGGTCCATTACTCACCCCATATGTTTGTCCATTGCAATTGGGCCTGGATATCACCAATCTTTATTCACTTTTGGGCTATTTTGGACTAAGTTAAACGAACACTTTCAATCCATCCCAAATTGGGCCTTGACTAAATCATTCTAACATAACTTCAATAATGGGCTTTTAAGGCCCATTAAACTCAAGTGTGGGTCCCACTTGGCCCATTTAATATTAAATCCTCTAAAAAACTTCTTGAAATTGGCTTTGTCGATCTTTTCGTCAATCTCGTGTCGGTTCTTGTTGGTTTTCGCGATCTTTGGTACCGACACACCTGAAACATAAAACAAACATATACAAGGCATATTCATACATTTATTGCATATTTAAGTTGTTTTATGATATAATTGATATGACTAAAATAGCTCATATCAATTATGCTGGAGCAAATCATGATAGGAAATCCACAACAGGAGGTTGTCAATTCCTAGGCAGAAGACTCATATCATGGCAGTGTAAGAAGCAAACCATTGTTGCTACTTCTACAACTGAAGCTGAATACGTAGCTACTGCTCATCGCTGTGGACAAGTACTTAAGATTCAAAATCAAATGTTGGACTATGGGTTTAATTTCATGAACACCAAGATTTGCATTGATAATGAAAGTACTATATGCATTGTCAAGAATCCAGTATTTCACTCCAAGACTAAGCATATTGAAATAAGACATCACTTTATAAGAGATGCTTATGACAAAAAGCTTATTCAAGTCTTGAAGATTCATACAGACAACAATGTAGCTGATTTGTTGACCAAGGCATTTTATGCAAAGAGATTCGAATTCTTGGTGACACACATTGGTATGCTCAACCAATAACATGCTGCATATGTTGAGGGGAGGTAATAGCTGTACAAATTTTTATAATTTTTATTGTATAGTCTATGTTTTGTGTTTTTGATGTTATTGCAGGTTTATAGAAAAAGATAAAAGAGGTTACATGTCTAGTGGAAAGCATGAACTGGTCAAAATTATGAGTTACCGTTGTCAATCCAAGTACCGCTAGCACAAAACCAAGTACCGCTTATGTTCCATGTACCGCTACATGTCCGTTGTACCGTTAAGGGTCTCTTTTGTAAATTTGGCAGTTTCTTCGCGCTTGGGTTTGTTATTTAGTTAAATACTTACCCCAATTACACAATTGATTCACCTAATCTTTTATTTTTATCTCTTGATTCTATAACCTTCTCTCTAATCTTTCGATCATCAAAAATACTAATGGCTGCTTTACAATTAATCTCTAAGCATAACTTGGTTGCGAATCTTGCTACGAATGATGACTCTCTTGGTTTCCATGAGATGCTTGGTTTCCTATCTCGAAGTCATGTTCGCTTCGCACTCACTGTAAGTCCAGTTGTCTTTATACCCATTGTTGAACAATTTTGGGATACTGTTGTGTTAGGTACTCGTTTTGATCAACCTTGCATTAAGGCTAGGGTGAATCATAGGAATATATATGTCACTGAGGTACTGCTACGAGCAAGTTTGAGACTAAATGACGAAAATGGACTTAGTATGCTTAATAATACAGAGATTCATGATGGCCTTGCAGCCATGGGCTATGGGGGTGGTAGGGAAAGTCTTACTTTCTTTAAAGCATTATTTTCACCTCAATGGAAATTGATTTTTCATGCTATTATTCACTGTTTAAGTTCAAAAAGTACATCTTTTGATCAAATACCAGTTGTGTGACAATCCGTCAATTTATGGTTGATATTTTATTCTCAAATATTATTTAAAAACATTATTTTAATGTTATATTATGAACTCACTTACTTTTGGGAAGTAATTTGGATTTAAATCTTGAAGTAGCATCGACTACGTCTAAACCGGAGGATTCTACGTTACGTGCTCACATTTACATACACCGTCTTTGGTGACAGTCCGGCATTTCAGAAAATAAATTTATCCGTGAATATTATTTTGGGATTTTAAATTTGAGTTAGTTCATAAACTCACAAATTTACGAGAAGAGATTAGGACTTACGATTATAATTTAACGTCCTTTACGACTAAACCGGAAACCTTAGGATTACGTATTTACGTTTTCGAACTCCGCTTTTGATGAGACAATTTTTATTAGATTCGTTTTGTGCCGTTGATTCATAATTTATAAAAACATTTTTCGTAAAACGACCCGAGGGCACGCAAATCGAGGAAACTAGAATCGAGTAATACCCGTAAATTAGTGGGATGAGACAAGTAAACACTTGTCCCACCCCACACATGGTACGACCCAAGGTATCTCCACCTCACCATGAGATGTGGCAAACTAGTAGCTTACAAGTTAACACTTGTTAACTTTAGCTTAATGTGTAAGCTAACACACACCAAAACCAACTAGCCACTTTCATTTCTCATAACTTCTCACACACACTTACATGCAAACACTCTCAACTCCTTCCTCTCCTCCATTCATGCCGTCCACTATAGCCACCACAACACCATCATCATACAATTTTAACCACAAACTATTGTTATAACTTACATATGTTAATCTCCTTCAAAAGAGATGAAGATTGGTGCAAGTTTTAACATCTAAAAAGGAGTTTTAAAGTGAAGTAAGGGCTTATTTCTACATGAAGTTTACAAGTATTGGTGGCCATGAAGATTGGTGTTGATCTACCACAAGTTCTTCCATCAAAATCCATGTCTTAATCACAACATACATCATCTTGGTGGTATAAAGATTGTTCTTCCCATCCTCTTGTTATTTTGATTATGTAATCATGTATTTTCTTTCTTATTGTATATCTATATGATGAATATATGATGATAAAAATATTATGTGGGGATTTGGTGTTGATAAACATGGGTAAAAAGATGAAAAACTATATGTAAAAGTGGTTAATCTTGCTTAATTTAGTAGGCTGTATAAAAACAGTAAATAACCATATGATGAACTGATAAAATGGTATAGATGAATTGATATACAGTGAGTATTGAGACTTGTACACATGTGAGAGTTGGCCATGCAATGGAATCATAAAAATGAGTGAGATATGATCAAAACAAGTTTAGAGTGTAAATCTGAGTACACTGTTTTTGACGAATTTTATAAAATACTTAGAGGTTGATTCATCAGTAGCTATAAGGGAATAAAATGAAGCACATATCATGTAGTTTCTGTGATAAAAATTTGGGGTTCTATCTCCATGTAGAACTCTAGATATTATCATTTTAGTAAACTAGATTTTTAGGACTGATTTTGTGAAATTAAAGTTTAATATTATTATATAAGCACTCAAATAAATATAGTATAAAATGTGAATTAAAACCCACTAACTTATATATTTCATTTATATAAAAATGCAAAAGGATAAATAAATGGACATTATATAAAAATGGTAGTTTGGTAAGTTTTATAAGTTATAAAAACTATATACTAAGTTTTACGTCTTTTCGGCTAAAACCGAAAGATTAACGTTTTCGTTAAATAAAACTTAGACGATTGGACCCGTCTAATGTAAACTTTTATAAACTCACATACTGATATATAAACATATATAACAAGTAAAAACCGATAAAATCCGAGCTTTACAACATATAGACATTAACGGGCCAAAGTAGCCTTAATGGACAATAAACCCGACTAATTTGGTAAAACACTTATAAACTTATTTATTGGGCTTAACCCATTTGGGCCCAACATATAAAGTATAATACTGATAATAAAAGTATAATTGGGTTAATGAATAGTATTGGGCTTGTAATAGGCCCATTGGGCTTCAAAATGTAAACAAGTTGAACTAGTGTAACTAGTCTTGAAAATTTCCAACACATAAACAGTATAATGAATGAGTAAAGATGTATAAACCCACTTGATCATCATCATATATATAAAATCATCATATGTATACATAATTATTATTTTGATAAAGTCATTGGACAAAAGTCTAAGACGAGTATTGTTTGTCTAGGTTTTCGTGATTGAAGCACGTACCGTACATCCAAATCGCTGATAATCGCCTTCCCACATCAATGTGAGTTCATAGCCTCGCACTCTTTTTAAATGTTTTTATGAAATGTTTTATAAACCCGCGAGGGAGATAACATGTTAGTTTTTATGAAATAAGACACTAGTTGTCCCAATTGTTTGTTTATTGATTTGGACCCGAATGATTGTATGACCCGATGAATGAATATATGACCCGATGTATGAAATAAAATGGATTATTAAAGTTAGGTTATGTCACTAAAAGTCCTATTAGAATGAATTGTGAACTACCGGGATTTGGTAGACGCTTATGCATATAATAGTACTATTTGGGGACGATCACCCCAGTTCGCGCCTTGACGGTTGATCCCCGTCGTGCCACATTGATTGGTAAGCGAATTTATGTATGAGAAGATTTACACAAGCGTGATTAGTGACGACACGCTAATTTAGATGGGCAAATTGAGTTTCGGGCTAGCTACCCGTTGTTTGTTGTAGTAAGGTAACAATGTCATGCGGCTTATAATAATCCAAATAACGAAATACTGCTATACACACTAAATTACGATATATTGCCTGACTAGCAATACGGGGTCTTACTATTGATATTATGTTCGTGTTTTGGTTTTTCATAACCATATTCATATAACGGTTTTTATTTCTATACAACGTTATAAAACATATTGTATGATATTTTTATGACATTAGTTCATATAATGGTTTTGAAGGCAAAAGCCTATATTATGATTTTGATAAGGATTTGTATAAAATGACTTTGGCTATTTTATGGCCTATTACAAAGATTTGTACAAAATGATTTTCGGTAGTAATTCTATACCGATGTTATATTGATGGATTGTATTAAACTCTATGAATTCACTCGGCGTTATCGCTGACCTTTTCTTTTAACATGTTTTATCTCAGGTACTTGAAGGTAATTCTCGAGAAGACGACAAGAATTCATGGCCCGCACTTAAACAATAATTTCCATTCAAATGCTTTGTAAAACTTGTATGAAATACTATGACTTGGGACCTATGTAACTTTGATATTTATGAATGGAAATGCTTTATTATTTAACGACGTGATTTTTAAGCGTTGTCTATGATGTGAGTAATTTGCTATCCCATAACACCAACGAGTCTTCCGCTTTATTGAATTGTGTAAATTTGGGGGTGTTACAGTTTGGTACCAGAGCTCTCGTTATAGAGAACGAAAGATTTTTAAAACCAAGGTTTTGAATAAAACATTTCAAAATCTTTTAACTATAAACATTTTTCTAATAAAATGTCTAAAAATATTTTGACTATAACGGTGCCGAAGAATTCCTGAGTTACCGACAAGGCCAGACTGAGAAGTGTTATTTTAATATATATAACTTGGATTATATATATACATATAATGTAATTTGATTACATGATTGTTTGATGATTATTTCAATATTTATACGAGGTATTTATACGACGTAGATTGTCACAAGGAATCCTAAATCCCCTAGTAAATTAATCGAAGCTATTCTTGTAGGAATTCTAGCTATCCTAGATCTAAACCAAGTTGTGGATATTTATGATCCCAACAAATGGTTGATATTCGTAGAAATGTTGATATTAGTTGATTATGATATTAAAGAAGAATTGGCAAGATTAAAACTGATATCGATGTCATGACGATCTTTCCTTATAGAGTGGAGTTTGACAAAACGTTACCACCTGGAAAGGTGTCATCTGTTTCGTTGGCACCCAATTCTTAAATTGAAATCGAAAGGGTGAATGTTGCACTTGAGGGTGTCATTGGAACCATTACCCAAAAGCCTCATGCCACTAGTACCTTTCCGAGAAGTCTAATTGAATGTGTGAGTCATTTCGTACTAGTGACTCATTTGTTAGCTATTGTTGTAAGAGCTATAGGATTGAAAATTAAGTGTTGATTCATATCGAGCTTTTATTGCCCTATTAAGGTTTATGAATAAGGTTGAAAGTATTGGAGAATGAAGTAGGATATCGCATTGAGTATAAGTTGGTTAAAACTTGAATAAAGTAAAATTTAACCCGTATGGAATATGAGATTGTTAATAGAATTCGTTAAGTTCTGTGATTGAATTATAAGGTTTTAAATGTTTGTTGGTTCGTGTTAAGGGTTGTTCCTAGGCCATTTTCCGCTAACGAGGATGCCTAGTGTCTAAGAAATAAATTGAAGAGATCTTCTTCTGAATTGGGACCGATGGATCTTCTGGGACAGGTGGAACCCCCATGACTCTTGTAGATTAGTATCATTGTGGTATCTTTTAAAAATAATCCCTAACTTAACTGAGACATCAGTTGGTAGGATGAGTTCTTGGAATTGTATGACATAGTGACACATAATGTGTTACAGTACAATTTTGACTTGTTTGTGATTAATGAAAAGACTACCTTTGATTGCTAAATTCTACATGTATCGATGCTATCTATCTTTTCTTGCTTGTTCCTAATGCTCGCATTAGTGATGCAACCATTAAACAAGTACTCATCTCGAATTGAGTTACGTTTTGGATTATTCTCTTTGTATTCCTGAGTGCCATCGAGGTCATGAACCTCATGATTATTTGGCTAAGCTCATTTCTTATTATATTGTATTAGTTCTTGGTGAACAACTCTTCATCACTCTTTTGCATATCACTCATTGTTTTTATAAGATACAATAGTATCCCTTGAGAAAAATTGAATTTTCATCACCATATGGATTATTCAAAGTAAGATTTATAAGTGATCATTATTGAAATAAAGTTGATTATGAAATACCTTGGAAAACTCAATTGTTTTCAAAACAAAGAAAATCTTTGTAAATTTATTTTGGATTCTTATTTAAGAATTAAGCATGAAAATGTTTTTATTATAAACATGATGATAAAATTTTGACGAACTGAGTATTGCATCGTTAATCTTGAAATTGTATATAGTTGCGCGCCTACATACAATTTGGAATGGACCATGCAAGGCTGATTAGTAGTCACCATAAAACTAATGAATAAACACTACATTTTCTTTGAAGATTGTGAAAGATTAAACTTTATGAGATCTGCAAGAAGTGAAAAATAGGGACATAGTGTTAGGGACACCTACATATGTGCCTGTAGCATCTATTCTTCTGAGTCGAATTTACTCATCTGTGGAAATTGTCTTATTTGACAATTGACAACTCTTTCTTGTCCAATTATCCCGTGGTGAGATTCTTAGGAAAAGTATCTGATTACCGAGTGTTGATACCCGACTGGATGTATCGACGTTCCTATCATTTCTTTTGATTTGATTTCATTTGAATGACCTGGGTAACGATCCGAGGAGCTTTCAAATGCGTACTCAAATTATGAAAACATGGGATATATTCATATTCGTTAAATGTTTTCGTCTGTATCTGATTTGAAATCCTCTCGCGTAGATTATGCGTTGACCTTACTCTTTTAATGGTAGTTGTGTCTCCATATATACTTGAATTTGTGAAGGTTTATGAGTTATTATTAGTCTTTTGAGAAGTTCACATCTTATCAACGATAATGAAACTGGAAAGTTGATAGTGCCAGTAGAATGGATTGATTGATTATGACATGACGACATTGTCTTAATTGATGGGAATTCTAGTAGAATTCCCCTAAATGATAAGATGTTGATTATCAAAAGTGATCTAAATAATTCTTGATGGATGACCATATCCTGCATTTAGACTTGAAATTGTACCATGAATGGTTGTGAATTAGTCATAGATATTATAATCTAGAAAGAACCTAATATGAATTTATTAAAAAGATGTTTCCGTTATCTGAAACTTTAGGAGGTATTTGTTGGTGAATTACCTAGACTTTCGCCATTAAGGCAAGTTGAAATTGATATTGATTATACTCCCGGTGCTGCACCTGTGGCTTGTGCACTGTACGTCAGCGCAATTTGAATCGAAAGCTTTTATTCTACCAAGCTCATCATCATGAAGAGCTATGGTATTATCATTCCTTATATTTATTAATTACCGTGAACTAAGTAAATTGACGATTAAAATCTATATCCACTACCCAAGGTGATAGATTGTTCGATCATTTACAAGGTTCTAGCGTATATTCAGGAATTTGATCCACGACATGGTTATCATCAATTTCACGCCCACGAAAAAGATTATCTATTCCAATCACTACATCCAAAACTTGTAATGAACATTATGAGTTTCATGTTATGTCGTTTGGATTGACTAATACACATGTAGCGTCCATAAATTTGGTGAATCACGTGTGTAGGCTGTAATTTGATAAATTCATGCTGGTGATCATTAAGACCATTTGTATGTTTATAAGAATAAGAAGAAGTTAATAATTATTTATAGACTGCCCTGAATTGGCCGAATAGTGAAAACTTGTACCTTGAATATTTAACATGTAATTTAAGACTAAATCCTTTACATTATTTAACCGTGTGATTAATAAGATAATGGAATCTATATTGACTCTTCAAAAATTTAGAGCCCTTTTAAGACTTTGGGTTTTATCAAAAAGAAAGTACAAATGTGTTTTGACAAATGTTTTATCGGAAAGAACTTTTGAGGGATTATTCCCTTATACCTAGAACATTTAACTAAACTCCTGTTTAGGGGTAAATGTTCGTGTATACCTCAAGACAACCTAAGAGGGATTGAGAAAACCGTTAAACCATGACTTAAAAATTTGAAACGACAATTTTTGCTTTTCAACTAAGAAATTTTTGACCAAAGTATAACCAAAGATTTTTTTTTTCAAACATTTACGAATCTTATTAATTATTTTCGATAAATCAGCAAAAATCGTGTTAATTAAATTCAAATTTGTTTTGAACATTTTATTATAATTGGTCGAACTAGAAAATTTAAAATTTTTACGTTTACGTTTCATAAAAATTAAATATTTGTTATTTAATTACTTGTAATAATTATCGACGCTTTAAACATCGGATTGAGAAAAACTGATAAAAATAATAGTTGAGACGAGACTAGAACTTAGAAAATATGAAGAAAGAAATTTTTATTAAATACGGACATGATAATTATATCATCAGGAAAGGTGAATGTAGATACAGACACATTATATAGAAAGGATAAAGAACCGATTAGGATGTGTTCCTTAGTAATGATGGTACAAAATAAATTGCTGAACAATTTAAAATATAGCCGATGCTTATAAAAAGGATAATATAGATAATAAAAGTGGTTCACGGCTAATGTGAACCATTAAAATTTGGAAGCCGATAGCGTTAAATGTTTTAAAGTCCACTTGTGGTTGCCTAAATATGGAGATTGTGAGATATAGTCATGTTGGAATCTTGTAAGTATAAGTATTCTATTCTTGTCCTTTCTGATTTAATGTATCATTATCAGAAGAAGTTGTACTGATGACAAATTATGAAGGCAGACATCGCCTCATACATTAGTAAACGTCTAACTATTGCAAAGGTCATCATCTAAACTTGATTCGATTTGGGTAATCATCGACAGACTGACCAAATCTGCTAATATCATTCCTGTTAATGCTAGATTCTTGATGAAGAAATTGACTCTTTTGTATTTAAAGGAGTTATGTAAACATAGTGTGCCTGTATCGAACATCTTTATCAAGATCCTCGCTTCGCATTGAATTTCTAGAGATTTGCTTAGAAGTCATTGGGAATGAATCTTGATGAGAGTAATGTTTACCACCCCAAATCGAAGGGACGAGGTAAAGTAACGATACAAAATACTATAAGTGCTGTTTTATGCTTGAATGATTGACCTTTGGTAATAAACCGTATAATCGCTTTCCTTTGGAGAGATTATCAATGATAATTATCGTATTAGGATCGAGATCGAATCTTGTTAGGATCTAAATATAGGAGCATCTGTAAGCAGGAGTTGGGATGAAGACACCCGACATACACCCATTGTGAGTTGGACATGTCTTTTAGGTTTAAAGTTTCCTATGATGGCGAACCTAACCTTACAAAATACCCGACCCGCGAGACCTGAATTGATTGTTGAAATTAGGATTTGATTATTGACTGTCAGTAGTGGGCAGGAGGTTATATAAATATGAAATGTAGATCTTGAAGTGCAGGATGGGTAGCGAAGTTATGCCAAAAATTTTCACCTTGGAAAAATGTATAGATGATCTGAAAGATCATAGGAAATAAGTCCCCGTTGCATGGGACCATTGAGATGATGTAAAAGTTGGTTTGAAAGGCATATAAGCTGGATCTACCCTATGACTTCAAGGGCTGCGTGAATTATGTTTCGTATATCGAACTTGATGAAATGTCTATCAAGTGAGAATCTGATTGTTTCTTAGTAAAGTTTAGATCGGCGAAAAGTTGCATTCATCAAAAACCCGTGAACATCATGGATAGAGAAAGTAAGTCAACATTAAGCCTGATCTTATTCCCGTAGTTATGTTTGATGAAACTCGCGCATTGTAATGAATTACACTTGTGAGAAAAGACCGAATGTGGAAGAAATACCCACATGGCTTTAACTTTATAAGAAGCGAGTAGTAAGATAAGATGATCTTTGAGGACAAAGATCCTGTTTAGGGGTAAATGCTGTGACAATCCGTCAATTTATGGTTGATATTTTATTCTCAAATATTATTTAAAAACATTATTTTAATGTTATATTATGAACTCACTTACTTTTGGGAAGTAATTTGGATTTAAATCTTGAAGTAGCATCGACTACGTCTAAACCGGAGGATTCTACGTTACGTGCTCACGTTTACATACACCGTCTTTGGTGACAGTCCGACATTTCTGAAAATAAATTTATCCGTGAATATTATTTTGGGATTTTAAATTTGAGTTAGTTCATAAACTCACGAATTTACAAGAAGAGATTAGGACTTACGATCATAATTTAACGTCCTTTACGACTAAACCGGAAACCTTAGGATTACGTATTTACGTTTTCGAACTCCGTTTTTGATGAGACAATTTTTATTAGATTCGTTTTGTGCCGTTGATTCATAATTTATAAAAATGTTTTTCGAAAAACGACCCGAGGGCACGCAAATCAAGGAAACTAGAATCGAGGAATACCCGTAAATTAGTGGGATGAGACAAGTAAACACTTGTCCCACCCCACACATGGGACGGCCTAAGGTAGCTCCACCTCACCATGAGATGTGGCAAACTAGTAGCTTACAAGTTAACACTTGTTAACTTTAGCTTAATGTGTAAGCTAACACACACCAAAACCAACTAGCCACTTTCATTTCTCATAACTTCTCACACACACTTACATGCAAACACTCTCAACTCCTTCCTCTCCTCCATTCATGCCGTCCACTATAGCCACCACAACACCATCATCATACAATTTTAACCACAAACTATTGTTATAACTTACATATGTTAATCTCCTTCAAAAGAGATGAAGATTGGTGCAAGTTTTAACATCTAAAAAGGAGTTTTCAAGTGAAGTAAGGGCTGATTTCTACATGAAGTTTACAAGTATTGGTGGCCATGAAGATTGGTGTTGATCTACGACAAGTTCTTCCATCAAAATCCATGTCTCAATCACAACCTACATCATCTTGGTGGTATAAAGATTGTTCTTCCCATCCTCTTGTTATTTTGATTAGGTAATCATGTATTTTCTTTCTTATTGTATATGTATATGATGAATATATGATGATAAAAATATTATGTGGGGATTTGGTGTTGATAAACATGGGTAAAAAGATGAAAAACTATATCTAAAAGTGGTTAATCTTGCTTAATTTAGTAGGCTGTATAAAAACAGTAAATAACCATATGATGAACTGATAAAATAGTATAGATGAACTGATATACAGTGAGTATTGAGACTTGTACACATGTGAGAGTTGGCCATGCAATGGAATCATAAAAATGAGTGACATATGATCAAAACAAGTTTAGAGTGCAAATCTGAGTACACTGTTTTGGACGAAATTTATAAAATACTTAGATGTTGATTCATCAGTAGCTAAGGAATAAAATGAAGCACATATCATGTATTTTCTGTGATAAACATTTGGGGTTCTATCTCCATGTATAACTCTAGATATGATCATTTTAGTAAACTAGATTTTTAGGACTGATTTTGTGAAATTAAAGTTTAATATTATTATATAAGCACTCAAATAAATATAGTATAAAATGTGAATTAAAACCCACTAACTTATATATTTCATTTATATAAAAATGCATAAGGATAAATAAATAGACATTATATAAAAGTGGTAGTCTGGTAAGTTTTATAAGTTATAAAAACTATATACTAAGTTTTACGTCTTTTCGGCTAAAACCGAAAGATTAACGTTTTTGTTAAATAAAACTTAGACGGTTGGACCCGTCTAATGTAAACTTTTATAAACTCATATACTGATATATAAACATATATAACAAGTAAAAACCGATAAAACCCGAGCTTTACAACATATAGACATTAACGGGCCAAAGTAGCCTTAATGGACAATAAACCCGACTAATTTGGTAAAACACTTATAAACTTATTTATTGGGCTTAACCCATTTGGGCTCAACATATAAAGTATAATACTGATAATAAAAGTATAATTGGGCTAATGAATAGTATTGGGCTTGTAATAGGCCCATTGGGCCTCAAAATGTAAACAAGTTGAACTAGTGTAACTAGTCTTGAAAATTTCCAACACATAAACACTATAATGAATGAGTAAAGATGTATAAACCCACTTGATCATCATCATATATAAAAAATCATCATATGTATACATAATTATTATTTTGATAAAGTCATTGGACAAAAGTCTAAGACGAGTATTATTTGTCTAGGTTTCCGTGATTGAAGCACGTACCGTACATCCAAATCGCCGATAATCGCCTTCCCACATCAACGTGAGTTCATAGCCTCGCACTCTTTTTAAATGTTTTTATGAAATGTTTTATAAACCCGCGAGGGAGATAACATGTTAGTTTTTATGAAATAAGACACTAGTTGTCCCAATTGTTTGTTTATTGATTTGGACCCGAATGATTGTATGACCCGATGAATGAATATATGACCCGATGTATGAAATAAAATGGATTATTAAAGTTAGGTTATGTCACTAAAAGTCTCATTAGCATGAATTGTGAACTACCGGGATTTGGTAGACGCTTATGCATATAATAGTACTATTTGGGGACGATCACCCCAGTTCGCGCCTTGACGGTTGATCCCCGTCGTGCCACATTGATTGGTAAGCGAATTTATGTATGAGAAGATTTACACAAGCGTGATTATTGTGACGGCACGCTAATTTAGATGGGAAAATTGAGTTTCGGGCTAGCTACCCGTTGTTTGTTGTAGTAAGGTATCAATGTCATGCGGCTTATAATAATCCAAATAACGAAATACTGCTATACGCACTAAATTACGATATATTGCCTGACTAGCAATACGGGGTCTTACTACTGATATTATGTTCATGTTTTGGTTTTTCATAACCATATTCATATAACGGTTTTTATTTCTATACAACGTTATAAAACGTATTGTATGATATTTTTACGACATTAGTTCGTATAATGGTTTTTAAGGCAAAAGCCTATATTATGATTTTGATAAGGATTTGTATAAAATGACTTTGGCTATTTTATGGCCTGTTACAAAGATTTGTACAAACGGATTTTCGGTAATAATTCTATACCGATGTTATATTGATGATTGTATTAAACTCTATGAATTCACTCGGTGTTATCGCTGACCTTTTCTTTTAACATGTTTTATCTCAGGTACTTGAAGGTAATTCTCGGGAAGACGACAAGAATTCATGGCCCGCACTTAAACAATAATTTCCATTCAAATGCTTTGCAAAACTTGTATGAAATACTATGACTTGGGACCTGTGTAACTTTGATATTTATGAATGGAAATGCTTTATTATTAAACGACGCGATTTTTAAGCGTTGTCTATGATGTGAGTAATGTGCTATCCCGTAACACCAACGAGTCTTCCGCTGTATTGAATTGTGTAAATTTGGGGTGTTACATGCTGCATTGGCATCTGCTGGTATTTGTCTAGCAAATAACAGGGTTTTTAATTTTTCAAAATTAATTTTTGAAGGCATGACTAGGAATTTGGAAGGGACTAAGAAGTTCTTAATGTATCCTAGATTCATTCAGACTTTAGTTAGTGACCAAATACCTAACCTACCAGAATTAACTGATACATGGGATGTTTTGACCAAACAAGGCAATGCCTTTACAGGAACAGTAACACCATTGTTTGCTCATATGTTAGCCCAACCTGCCAATCAAGAAGGTGAGGAACCTAGCAATGCTAGTGCTTTTCAGCAAACTCCTTCTCACTAGAGCTCCCACTCTCTAGAAGATTCATAATCTTCTTCTCACAATGTTGGTGTTCCACCAAACACTGATGAGATGATCCACACACCTGCTGCTTCTATTGCTGCTAGTGGTTCACCACAAGCACAAGCACCAGAGGTGGTGGATGTTGCAAATTTAACTGCTTTATGTACAAGTTTGTCCCAACAGGTACATGTATTGTAGAAAGAAAAGCTTATTCAAGACAAGAAAATTGCTGAATTAGAAGCTAGCCTACTCAAGTTAAGGAACAAAGTGTCATCTTGGATGAGGCAATATAGATCTGTTCAGAAGTCTGCAATAAAGAAGCAAAGATTCAGGAACCACAAGAAAAGGCAACTGAATGCAACCAAACAGGGGAGGAATAATGAAGAACAACCACCTTCTTCTGATAATCAGACAAGGATCTCTGGAAATGACATCAATTTTGAATTGGATGAAGATGTCATGGGGACTTATAAAGATGGAACTGGTTTAGAGACTGGTGTGGATGGACCTTCAGATATGGAGATTCAACAGCAAGAACCACAACCTACTCCAGAGGAATCACAAGTTCAAGAAATATTGGTAACTCAGCCAGAGGAACCACAAGTTCTAGAAAAGTTGGTAAATCAGCCAGAGGAGCCACAAGTTGCAGAAACATTGGCAACTCAACCAGAAATATCAATTCAATCACCACTTCAAGCTAATTGGAGTGCTTTCTTTAAGAAGTTGGAGGAAATGTCTATTCAGATTCCTACTTCATCACCACAAAGCAATAAATCAGATAAGACTAAAGAAGTGCAAGTTGATATGATGGCTTCAATGAAGAAGAGTATCTGGGGATACACAAGTGATTGAAGAAACAAGTGTGTCTAATACTGGTGAAGTCAACTTTGTTAAAGATCCAAGTACTGCTAAGACAACTAAGCCGACTGCAAGTACTACTGACATTGTTGAAGACCCAAGTACTACTAAGCCAACTAAGACGATTGCATGTACCGCTGGTGACCATCCTTCACTAGAAAGTCAAACTTCTTTTGGAGAAAATGAGACTTTAGCCCAATTGTTGCTTGATTTAAAGAAGATTTTTGTTGAGAAGACTAAGCAAGCAGAAGTAGAGAAAAAGACACAACAAGAAGTTCTTGCCAAAAAGGATCAAATTCAAGGTAAGAAAGTTCAAGCTTCACACCCTAAAGGTATAGTCATTCAACAGCTAGCTAATGAAGAAGTAGCTGCCAAGCTGAAGAAGAAGCTACCTAAGATTAATTCAAAGGATAAGGGGAAGAAGCAATTATTGTCAGAATCTGAAGATGAAAGTGATTCAAATGATGATATAAACAAAGTCATGTAAAGATTTAATCAAATAGACCGTGGAAACCTTGGTTTCCGGATCTTTTAAGCTACTAGGAATGCATCATGTTCATATGATTAGATAATCAAAGCGGAATTAGAACACGACACATTAACAAGGTGTTTGAACACAAAGAACATGAATTGAAACAATGGATTGTTCATTATATTAATAACAAACAATCACTCGACGTGTATACACTGAATCCCACGTCTAGTGCAACACACGCTTTAGGTTTACATTGTGAATATGAGTTATGAAAAACCTAATAACCCTTGGTTCCTTTTATAATGTAAGGATTAGGGTTTTACAAGAGATAATATCAAATAAACATGTAAATCTTCTATTCAAATAAACTTATACAGAATATCTCCTGCATGTTTATCTAAATAGAAGCTTCCAAAGGCTTCTTGTCTACGTTTCTGTCAATGCTTAGTTTGTACATGACAATGCTTAGATTGTACATGACAATGCTTAAGCCATCAACCTCTGATTTGCTCTTGTCAACGCTTGATTTGCTCTTGACAACGCTTAGACAAATGTCTTCATGTTTTCTTCGTTTTTTGAGTTTCTGCCACATCAACTTTTTGACCCAACAATGTTCCCCTAGTTGATGTTGGCAAAACTCTTTGTGTATCTCTTATAAGTTGTACATCATCTTCAAATTGCTTCCCCTCAATTGTAGCATGTATGTCTTCCCCTTTTTGTCACATCAACAGGGAAGTAAACAATGTATGCAATCTTGAATATTCTCCAAATGTAGGCTCTATGTAACGATCTTGAAGAAAAACAAATATAATATTTTTGATGTAGAAGTAGAATAACCCAACCTTGTGTTCCATGTCTTGTACTATCCATGTGATGAAGAACTTATACCCATAGCAAATTATAAGTAGACCTCGATCCCTTGTCAATATTCTCATCCTTTGTGAGACACTGAGCACGGTAATGTAACTCCTTCAAGTGTTATGACAAGTCTTCGTCACCAACCATTTAAAGCACGAACAAGTTATTGTTAAGTCAATGGCTGAGATCCACAACTTAACAATATGATAAAACACAAACTCGCGAAAATCTTCTTCAAACATCAAGCTTACCATAAGAATTCTTCCCCTTAAGTCAACACCTCTTCATGATGAGTCAATATCTTCATATGTAAAAGTGTTACTAGATAACTCTTTCACAAGGCTATCTCGATTACATAATCCAATAAATTACTTCACGAATTGTTGCTAACTCACATTAAAATCATTAATCCCTTTTAAAAATATCCGAGCCATAAATATCAACTTGATATTCTGTATAAAAACGGAGATTCCATGTACCTTTGCGTGTAAAAAATCCCTTTTTGTGTGCTTAAAACGTATCAATTTTCTCTAACAGCAGTCATTCTTTTGTTATCCAATAACCTCCTTTGTCCAATATCCTTCCATGTGTGTTGTCACATATCGGACAACACCTATCAACGTTTGGACAAACCATTCCTCGGACAACACTTAACAACGCTTTCTGTCAGCGCCTATTTTATTACTGTCAGCGTCAAAAATGCACACTGACATCATCTAAGGTAACCATCTCCAACAATGACTGAGGTACAATGTGACAGTGGGTAATAATAATATAGAACTTCTTTAGCCCATATAAAGTCCATGTTAAACGAACCTGATCCATGCAACACAAGAATGTCCCACGTTTTGTGCATCTTAACTGAATTCCACGTGACTTTGTCAAAGATCAGTGATATATATAGAATTTTCATCCTAAAAATTAGTGATATGTGACCTTCTTTAATCATATCCCATAAATATCACTTTGTCCAAAATTATAGGAGATACACTCATATATTTGAACAAAAATCATACCTTCTTTCAAAATCAACGCAGCAAAGTCAAGTTACTGCACATGTCATTGTAGATTTATACCCATGAATCACGTCCAAGAATAAGTGAGATATATATTCTTTGTGAAATAGAATACTTCCAAAATAAAACTGACTTCTCATGTTTGCTATCTTACGTGGCTTCCTCATGTACCTCACCAAGCAGTATCTTCTGTCTTTACGAATATTGAAAAATCATAGGATTAATCACAAACCCTAAAAACTCGTATGTGAATTTTGGAGATACCATCAGCCGTGCTCTCCAAAATAATTTATCCATGTTACGAGATTTTGGCTTCATGAAGTAATCATAATAACTGCTTCTCACAACTGATCATAACCTGCTGAATCACTTGATCAAATCTGCCATGTTTTAATAAAGACGAATCTAGGGTTTATGTAAACCCTAACAAAAGGATCTTCGTAGGAACATCATAGCAACTTCATCGTACAAGCACATACCTTAGAACATCACATCATCACAAGCTTCCATAGAAATAAGTCAAATCTAGGGTTTACGGCTGCTCTAACATAGATCTAGGGTTTTATAAAACCCTAGTATGAATATCGAAACCCTAACCTTTTTCTGCTGTGATCATTGACGGACAATAACTATTGATTGAGGACTGATCTGGACAATCCCTCTGGTGGATGTCTAGATATATGTATGTAGAACACACACACAAAATTTCGTGTCGATCCAATGGTTCAATAAAAACTTATGCCTTCCCGAATACTGCTGCGCACACAAAACGTCCAGAAAAACCCTAGACGGATTTTTCTATTCTTCTCGATACACAACACCTTGTTGGTCCTAGCATCACGAGCCACGAGGCTCTGATACCAACTGTGGAAACCTTGGTTTCCGGATCTTTTAAGCTACTAGGAATGCATCATGTTCATATGATTAGATAATCAAAGCAGAATTAGAACACGACACATTAACAAGGTGTTTGAACACAAAGAACATGAATTGAAACAATGGATTGTTCATTATATTAATAACAAACAATCACTAGACGTGTATACATTGAATCCCACGTCTAGTGCAACACACGCTTTAGGTTTACATTGTGAATATGAGTTATGAAAAACCTAATAACCCTTGGTTCCTTTTATAGTGTAAGGATTAGGGTTTTACAAGAGATAATATCAAATAAACATGTAAATCTTCTATTCAAATAAACTTATACAGAATATCTCCTGCATGTTTATCTAAATAGAAGCTTCCAAAGGCTTCTTGTCTACGTTTCTGTCAATGCTTAGTTTGTACATGACAATGCTTAGATTGTACATGACAATGCTTAAGCCATCAACCTCTGATTTTCTCTTGTCAATGCTTGATTTGCTCTTGACAACGCTTAGACAAATGTCTTCATGGTTTCTTCGTTTTTTGAGTTTCTGCCACATCAACTTTTTGACCCAACATAGACCATGATGAGGAATTTGCTTAAAGAATGCAAACACAAATTCATGAAAATGAATTGCAGGAAGAACTTGCAGCAAAGCAAAATTTGCTAGAAGCTAAAAGGATACAACAAGAATGGAACATACAAGAGTATGATAGGATTCGAGCTGAGATACATGCTAGTGAGCTTCTTGTAGACTTTGATAGCTGAAGAGAGAGATGCATATTATGAAGAAGAGAAATCAAAATTGATTGATGATCTGGTAAGGGAGCAACAAAGATTCTTTGCTGAAAAGAGAAGGAAAGAAAAGATTAAGCCTCCAACTACTATGCAGATTAGAAATCAGATGATGAACTTTCTAAAGAAAGTTAAAGGATTTACTCATATTCAGCTGGTCAAGAAGAATTTTGAAGAAATCAATACTTTGTATGAGCAAAGTAAGAGGACTGAATTGAATTTTGTTGAGATTGGATATGAAGCAGACAAGAAAGTTGTTGAAGAATTCAAGAAACATCTACAACAACAAAGACAATTTGGTAGTACTCCTAGAATTGAGCCAAGTACTGCTGAACCTACAAGTATATCTCCACCTATGAAGACCACTTATTTGAGGAAGAATAGAAAGGAGAAAGTAAGTTCAAGGGAGGAAGAGACTGCTCAAAGAATGAATACAGGAGTTGAAACTCAAGGTATTGCTCAGACTGAAAATGTACAAGCAGTACATACACAGTCAATAGTACATACAACAATACATACTGAGGAAACGGTACATACAATCTTGGAAGAGGGTTCAACAGAACTTGAGGGAATTTCCAAGAGTGTTAAAAGGAAAAGGTCAACAAAGCTAAAGAAGAAAGCTAAGAGAGCTAAAACAACAGCAGAAGATAGTGATGATGATGAGAGCTTAAAGAAGTACTTGAAGATTGTGAAATTTGAAGATCAATGTATTGATATAGAGATTTTTGGAAAAAGAGCATCCATTGCTAAGTGGATTTACTCTACAGATCAAGGACTTGAAGCTCATGGAATTCATAGAACTGATGGCACAACAAGAGTATTCAGACTTTTGGAAGATATTCTTCACATTCTTGACAAACAAGATATTTAAGATCTTTTAAGGTTAGTTCAAGAAGCCAGTGCAGGTAAAACTGAAGTATCACTATTATATAGGGAATTTATCTTTATGTATGAGCTACACAACTGTGATCAAGAAATGTTGAAGGTATTAGAGGATCAGGTTCCTAGTTACTGGAGATATTACAGGTCATGTGGATTGCATATTTTGGATGTAGATGATGTTACATACTATATGCTGCAAGAGAAAACTTACCCCTTCAAAAGAAAGTTGTTGGAAAGGTTGTTAGAACAACATTTAGAAGTTACAGAAGAGTCTGCTGATGCTTTGGAGTTGATCAGAATGGTTAAACAACAAATCAAGGATTTGAAAGATGAGGAAGAAGTTGATAAAGAATCTTATGTGTTTGACTTTAAGTCACACTTCACAAATGGTTCTCAGTTCACCATGTCTAATACACATAAGAACTGGCTAGTCCATAAGCAAACGGTTTGTGGTAAAGATTTATCAAATCCGTTGAAAGCTGATAGTTTGCTAAAAACTATATGGTTCTAACTCACCTTGTTTCGAGACAAGGAGTTGGCTAGTCCTAGACAAACGGTACTAGGTAAAGACTTAATCAAATCCGTTGATGGTTGACAATTTACCAAAAATTGTAAGGTTTTCATTACACCTTATTCTTTGTGAATTAAGTATTGGCTATTCCAGAGTGTACGGCTAACTGGTAAAGAATTTATCAAATTCATTGATAGCTGGTGATTTGCTAAAAATCATGAAGCCAATACAGATCGGTGTTTGTTGTTAACTGTTTTATTTCAGGTATGAAGATTGCAGGCAAAGAAGTATTTATAAAAATAATACTTAGAAGGTTTTGTTATCATCAAATCAAGACAAAGATTTATGATCAAGAGTTCAAGGACTAAAATTAATAAGACAATAACTGATGCTGCAAGGATGAATGAATGATTAGAAGACACAAGAAGATCATAGTTTGAAGACAAAGATGATACTCATGATGTTTGAAGATTATCTTATCAGTAGAAGATCTACGTTTGAAGTGTTTGGCTACATTCAGTTGGATACGAATACAAATTACCAAGTTCAATCCAAGGATGAAGGAAAGACTGAAGACATGTATTTTAATACATCCAGTACAAGAGAAACAAGAAGACAGCAAGTTATCATTTATTGTTTAGGGGAGGATTGTTGGGAATTATTTGTTAAGTGTCAAGTACCGTTAGTATATTCCAAGTATTGTTAGTGTTATGTAAGTACCGTTAGTGTTAACGCGATACATAGTAAGTACTGCTACTTATAAAGTAAGTACTGCTATGATGATTAGGACGAATATATCTTTGTATAAGATATGTCATAGTTATAGTTAGAGTATATCTTATGTGATATACCTAAATAGTTAGAATATTGATAATATATCGTCTGTGATATAATTATCTTTATAGAATATTCTAAGGTTTCTAGGGTTCCTTACTCTATAAAAGGAACATAGGTACAATGTCTTTTATGTACCTCATACAAGTCGATTAATAAGATAATCGAATAGTTAAAAGTAATTTTGTTCTTCTGTGCTTTATAAGTTAGATTCCGCATAAATTATTTAGTGTTAGTAAGAGTGCTCAAAGTGTTTTAGTTTGATTACAAACTATTATACTAAATCTTAACAGAATATAGATCCAACCAAAGGGATCAACATGCATGGCTTCGAGAATGTATATGTATGGCTTCGAGAGTATTATGCACGACTTCGAGAACATATATGCACAATTTTGAGAACATATATGTACGACTCCGAGAACATATATGCACGGCTTCGAGAATATATATGTGCGATTCGAGAACATCCGTGCACGCTATCTAAAAGCAGACTGTCATTCCTACGAGTGAGTCATTCCCTGAAACAAATATAAAAAAAACTGGTAACATAAAAAAACTAAACAAATATATAAAAAATGCTACTTATAGACATACTAGAGGTTAAAGCCAAGACTCAAGCTTGCTGCTATTCTGGATTACAGTTAATTCATTATTTGTTGTTCTTTCATTAATCGTTTCACAAACTAATATCTAGTTCTACATAGCATGCCATTTTTCTAATTCTTATTTAGCAACTCTTGGGTCCCAATTATTACTACGACACGTGCAAACACTTGTTTCCTTTATCAAGATTCAACTTAATCACAAGTTGATGAATCCATATGGTGGTCAACTAATAAGAAGTGACTACATGTATGTCTTTATATGTCGAATAAGAAAAAAGGAGCGAATAAGCAGACTTATACAGAATATAAAACAAAGCAATAAGTAAATACACAGTTAAACAATCCATCCGAAACACCCCTAACTGAAAGTAAAAGTTCGCTACATCATAGATCTCGAATAGCAAGATTTATAAAATTATTATTTAAAAGAAAGTATAAATACATCATTTGTTACCAGAAAACTACAACAGGTCCATGCCTATAATAATTGACCATTTTTCAATCATCAAATAAATGTGAATTAAATATTATGTTTCGTCGTGAAACATATATGTTTTGTATGTTTCGCCGAGAAACATATATGTTTCGGCGTGAAACATATATGTTTTAGCGTGAAACATATATGTTTCGGCTTGAAACATATATGAAACATGTATCATATATGACTTTTTTTCATAGCGAAACTGTTCGCGTATATGGCCGCTCGGCCATATTTACACATCGACCATCTTCTAGAAGCAAGATTGGCCGTACGGTCTGGCAGCCCGGCCCACCCACTAAGCACAGGTCTAGAAGTAATCCTCAAAAGTAGTGCCAATACATCAGGAAGGAACGGCGCACCCTATTCTCTAGTGGACTTTCACGCGGCGCTCGGATAGAAGGCTAATCCATCTACACACCTCAAAAGTAGGACAGATTCTCTTGGGAACAACTGGTACACCCTTTTACCCAGAGGCCTTGCATTACCTGTTGGACCAAGGATTGGCCTGTCAGATCACAAGGCTCAAGGAGTACTACCTCTGAGGAGCTACAGTGAGCTACAGTGTTCTCAACACTATAAATACCCCCCTTATTCAATGTAAGTTAGTCATTCTCACTCATATTTATTACACACACTGTTTGGCCATTCGGCTCACTATGTTATTGGCCATCCGGCTAAATCAGATTATTACTCTCACACCGGAGTTGGTCTCGGGTCTCCCCTCCCGAGGCGAGCTAACGTGTGCTACTTTCTTATAGGCTTGTGGAGAAGATTGTCCAGACGACCCAAAGGCATTCTCAGCCCATTTAGAGGCCCAACGAAATTTTGCATCTACAAACTAGCGCCATCCGTGGGACCCTAATTTCGATCTACCTAGTAGATAAAGAATGGCGGGTCCTGAACCAATATCACCTGAAACCGAAACTCATGATGACAACCACAACAACCTCACGAATGAAGAAATCATTGAAGGTCACCTCTCGGCTCTAAAAGAGTTGATAAAAGATAAAAGCAACCGGGATTACATCAAACCAAGGCTAATCAGTTTTGATGAAGGAGAGGAACATTCGGGAGACAAGGGAAAGAAGAAGGAAGGCTAAGGCGACGGGGAGAAAGGCAAAGGGAAAAAGGTGGCAGATGATGATTTCGGAGAACCTTTCAAATCATTGGCCAAATGCCCTCTCAGCCGAAGAATCATCGAGTACTCAGCCCCTAACCACAGGATGCTAGCTAATGTTAGGATTTACGCGGGAACGGGAGATCCGACTGATCACATCAACCATTTCAAAGGGATGGGGAACCAGGGAGAGTGGCCTATGCCCGTATGGTGCCGAATGTTCCAGCAGACGCTAGATGACAAGGCCAGAGCTTGGTTTGACGAATTACCATCGGGAAGCATAGACGATTGGGATGATTTGGAGGCCAAGTTCCTCACACGGTTTGGAATGCTGAAGGCGTGTGCAAAGGACCCCACTGAGATCACAAAGATCATCCGAAAGGCCAACAATGAGAGCCTACCGGTGTTTAAAGAAAGGTGGGTAAGTGAATCCAATTCCATTCCTAATGTGCCTGACCTCATGAGGATCTCTTCATTTATGGGTTCACACAAATGTTCTGGTCTGGCCAAGCGGTTTGCTGAAAGCATACCCAAGACGGTGGATGAAATGTTGAAGCATGTGGACGATTTTGTTCATGCTGAAACAACATTTAGGGATGCCGAGCTGCCTAGAGGAGAGTATATCCGAGGGGACAGTTCCCCGACGGGAGGCCAAAGGTACGACCGTTCTCAGAAAAGAGGTTTTGGAGGAAGAAGAGGGGGGGGGGGGGGAGGGGCCTATCAAAACAGAACCCCTTACACTCAACCCTACACCTTGCCTTACCGTCATCCGCAGCGCCCGCAAGAGGTGAATAGAATATTCACCCTAGAAGACTTGTCTAGCTCGCCGAAGGGAATTTTAGCAGCATAACACCAGCTAAACCTTCCGGCTCCACTTCCCTTGGTAGGAACGCCAAAAAAGGAGAATATGGATAGATATTGTGACTATCATTGTGCGAAGGGGCACTACACAAATGACTGCTTTCAGCTGAGGAGACAATTGGAGGCCGCCTTGGAATCTGGAAAGCTCAACCACTTGATTAAAGACGTGAGGCAGAAAGAAAAGGGCGGCCAGAAAGGCCACCCTCAGAAGGCCAAAGTGATCAATATGGTGTCTAGACATAGTGACAACCGAAAGAGGAAGTCGAGATGGGTGAACGAGGACTGGATGAACGTCCCAATAATGTTCCCACCGTGCCCAGATGAGGATTTGTCAGAGGAAGCAATTGTGATAGAAGCCGAAGTCGAAGGGTACCTGGTAAGAAGGGTACATTTGGATGGTGGTGAGTCCGTGGAGATAATGTATGAGCACTGTTTTAACAGCCTTCACCCAAGCATACCAGCTAGGATGACTAAGATGCACAACACGGTGTCATGATTCTCTAGGGAAAGTGTGAAGCCGTTGGGAAAGATAGAACTCGAAGTCTGTTTTGGGGATGGAGGTTTGTTCCGAAGGGCCATGATGAGATTTACCGTCATACCCGCCCCCTCTCCATACAACATTATCTTAGGAAGGCCAGGGATAAGGAGGCTACGAGCCATTCCATCTACCATCCATGATATGATGAAATTCCCAACACCGCGAGGTATTGCAAATCTTGTCACATCATCTTCAATTATTAATGAGTGTAGGGAGATAGGAAAGAGGAAAATGGCAAAAGAGGAACCAAAAAAAGAGAACGACCAAGCGGTCAACTTAACAGAAGAGGTCATGATCAATCCGGCCTTTCCCGACCAACTTGTTACCATTGGGGGAAACTTGTCAAAAGAAGGTTCAGAACAGCTGAAACAATTGCTAAAGAACAACCTAGACGTCTTTGCGTGGGAGCCGCAAGACATGACCGGAGTGCCACGAAGGATCGCCCAACACAGGCTTAATGTGAACCCATCGGTGACGCCAGTGAGCCCAAAGCGAAGGGTGTTGTCTACTGAAAAAAGTGAAATTGTGGCCAAGGAAGTAGAAGAATGGGTGAAAGCAGGGATTGTGAGGCCAGTTAGATATCCCACGTGGATATCCAACACGGTGTTGGTCAAAAAAGTGGATGGAGCATGGAGGATGTGTATAGACTTTAAGAACTTGAATTCCGCATGTCCAAAAGACTATTATCCTCTACCAGAGATTGACGCCAAAATAGAAGCTGTTATGGGATACAAGTACAAAATCTCTGTGGACGCCTACAAGGGCTACCATCAAGTGCAAATGTCTCAAGAAGACGAAGAGAAGACAGCCTTCTACACCGATCAGGGAACGTATTGCTACACCAAAATGCCTTTCAGCCTAAAAAAACGCAGGGGCCACATACCAAAGATTGGTGGACACAGCCTTCGAGTCACAGATTGGACGAAACCTAGAGGCATATGTAGATGACATGGTCATAAAGAGCAAGACAGAAAAAGAAATGCTGGCCGATATAGCCGAAACGTTTGACAACTTGCTAAAGATAAACATGAAGCTCAACCCCAAAAAGTGTTCATTCGGGGTTGAAGAGGGAAAGTTTCTAGGGTACATGGTAACATCAGAAGGGATCAGAGCCAACCCGGCCAAGATCAAGGATGTTACGATATGCAGTCCCCCAAAACGTGGAATGAAATGCAAAGCTTGGCAGGAAAGTTGGCCGCGCTCAACCGTTTTCTCTCAAAGTCTTCCGAAAGGTCATTGCCTTTCTTCGACACTTTGAAGAACATAACTAAGGACAACAAGGAGGAGTACAGGTGGACGGAAGAGGCAGAAGAGGCCTTCCAACAAATGAAGAGAATGGTGATAGAACTGCCATCACTTACCACACCCAGGCCCAAAGAAACGCTCTCTTTATATTTAGCAGCGACAAAGGGAGCAATCAACACAGTGTTATTAGCAGAGAGAAATGGGATAAAACGACCAGTCCGTTATGTCAGCCGAACGTTACACGAAGAAGAAAGAAATTATGCACCTTTGGAAAAGTTGGACCTAGCCCTTCTAAGCACATCAAGAAGGTTAAGGCGATATTTCGAGGGCCATCCAATCAAAGTCATCACGGATCAACCAGTAAGGCAAATCCTCAACAAGGCCGAAGCATCAGGTTAACTTGCAAAGTATGCCATATAGTTGGGGACATACGACATCACCTACGAGCCAAGAAGCGCTATAAAGGGCCAAGTGTTGGCAGACTTTCTGAATGAGGTGTCAGTAAGGACAGATGTGACAATCCGTCAATTTATGGTTGATATTTTATTCTCAATATTTATTTGAAAACATTATTTTAATGTTATAATATGAACTCACTTATTTTTGGGAAGAAATTTGGGTTTACGTCTTGAAGTAGCATCGACTACGTCTAAACCGGAGGATTCTACGTTACGTGCTTACGTTTACATACACCATTTTGGTGATAGTCCGACATTTCAGAAAATAAATTTATCCGTGAATATTATTTTGAGATTTTAAATTTGTGTTGGTTCATAAACTCACAAATTTACGAGAAGAGAATAGGACTTGCAATTATAATTTAGCGTCCTTTACGACTAAACCGGAAACCTTAGGATTACGTATTTACGTTTTCAAACTCCGTTTTTGATGAGACAATTTTTATTAGATTCGTTTTGTGCCGTTGATTCATAATTTAGAAAAACGTTTTTCGTAAAACGACCCGAGGGCACGTAAATCGAGGAAACTAGAATCGAGGAGTACCCGTAAATTAATGGGGATGGGACAAGTTTACACTTGCCCACCCCCATACATGTGGCATCTAAGTAAGCTACACAACCTACTCATGTGTCAAGCTTACAAGATAAGTAAGACACATGTCTTACTTACCTTCATAAACTAGCACCAACACACAAAACCACTAGTACTCAAACCATTTATCATTTTCATACATGCAAAAACCACCAAATCCTCTCCTCTCTCTCTAAATTTCGTCCAACAATCATCAACAACAACCCTCATTTGATCTATTTTAGCCATAAAATCATGTGTTATTCATACACATGATGATGCTCCTTTGAAGCCTTGAAGATTAGAGGTGATTCTAACATCCAAGGAGGTGATTTGGTGATGTCCAAGGGCTTATTTCTACAAGATGTTTAAAAATATTGGTGGTCTTCAAAGTTGGTGTTGATCTATCACAAGTTCTTCCATCAAAATCCAAGCCTTGTTCATCAAAGACTCATCTTTTCATCACTAATGGTGGTATAGAGATTGTTCTTCCTATCCTCTTGTTATTTTGATTATATAATCTTGTATTTTCTTTCTTTATGTATATGTATATGATGATGAATGATGATTAAAAATATTATGTGGGGATTTGGTGTTGATAGATTTGATAAACATGGGTAAAAAGATGGAAAAACCACATGTAAAAATGGTTAAATCTTGCTTAATAAGATGGTTGTATAAAAACAGTAAGTAACCAAATGATAAACTGATAAAATAGTAAAGTGGAATCAATATACAATAAGTATTAGGTGTTATACACATGTGAGAGTTGGTCATGCAATGGAATCATAAAAATGAGTGAGATATGATCAAAACAAGTTTAGAGTGCAAATCTGCCTACACTGTTCTGGACGATTTTTAGAAAATACTTAGAGGCTGATTCAACAGTAGCCATAGAAGATTTAAATGGAGCACATATCATGTAGTTTATGCCATAAAAATTTGAGCTTCTATCTTCATATAGAACTCCAGATATGGCTGTTTTGGTGAACATGAAACTAAAAATCAGATTTTTAAAGAATTAATGTTTGATAGTATTATATAAGCACTCAAATAAAAATAGTATAAAATGTGAATTAAAACCCACTAGCTTATATAATACATTTATATAAATATGTATAAGGATAAATAAATGGACATTTTATAAAAATGGTATTTGAATAAGGTTTATAAGTTATAAAAACTATAAACATGATTTTTACGACTTTTTCGGCTATAACCGTAAAATTAATGTTTTTGTTAAATAAAACTTAGACGGTTGGACCCGTCTAATGTAAACTTTTATAAACTCATATACTGATATATATAAACATATATAAAAAGTAAAAACCGATAAAACCCTAACTATATAACATATGGACATTAACGGACTAAGTTAACGTTATTGGACTAATAATACAACAAAATGGGCTAAAACACTTATAAACTTATATATTGGGCTTAACCCATTTGGGCCCAACATGTAAAGTATAAATACTGATAATACAAGTATGAAATGTATTAATACAAGTTAATGAACTTATAATCGGCTTATTGGACCTATAACACGTAAATAGGTAAAACTAGTGAACTAGTAAGAAGTTACCAACACGTAAACACTAAAATGAGTAAAAGAGAATATGTAAACCCACTTGATCATCATATATATAAAATCATCATATGTATACATAATTGTTATTTTTATAAAGTCATTGGACATGAGTCTAAGACAAGTATTATTTGTCTAGGTTTCCGTGATTGAAGCACGTACCGTACATCCGAATTGCCGATAACCCGCTTTCCCACATCAACGTGAGTTCATAGCCTCGCACTCTTTTAAATGTTTTCTAAATGTTTTATAAACAGGCGAGGGAGATAACATGTTAGTTCTTACAAAATAGGACACCATTTGTCCTGATTGTTTGTTTATTGATTTGGACCCGAATGATTGTATGACCCGATTGTATGACCCGATGAATGATTAAAGGACCCGATAGATGAAATAAAATGGATTATTAAAGTTAGGTTATGTCACTAAAAGTCCCATTAGCATGAATTGTGAACTACCGGGATTTGGTAGACGCTTATGCATATAATAGTACTATTTGGGGACGATCACCCCAGTTCACGCCTTGACGGTTGATCCCGTCGTGCCACATTGATTGGTAAGCGAATTTATGTATGAGAAGATTTCCATAGCGTGACCTTTGTGATGAAATGCTAATTTAGATGGGCAAATTGAGTTTCGGGCTAGCTACCCGTTGTTTGTTGTAGTAAGGTAACAATGTCATGTGGCTTATAATAATCCAAATTAACGAAATACTGCTGTACGCTCCGAATTATGATGTATTGCCTGACTAGCAATATGGGGTCATACTATTGATATTATGTTCGTGTTTTGGTTTTCATAACCATATACATATAACGGTTTTTATTTAACTTAATACAACGTCATAAGACGTATTGTATGATGCTTTTACGACATTGGCTCGTATAATGATTTTTAAGGCAAATGCCTATATTATGATTTTCGATAAGGATTTGTATAAAATGACTTTGGCTATTTTATGGCCTATTACAAAGATTTGTACAAAATGATTTTCGGTAATAATTTTATACCGATGTTATATTGATGGAATTTATTAAACTCTATGAATTCACTCGGCGTTATCGCTGACCTTTTCTTTTAACATGTTTTATCTCAGGTACTTGAAGGTAATTCTCGGGAAGACAACAAGAATTCATGGCCCGCACTTAAACAATATCTTCCATTCAATTACTTGTAAAACTTTGTATGAAATAAGATGACTTGGGACCTATGTAACTTTGATATTTATGAATGGAAATGCTTTATTAATAAACGACACGATTTTTAAGCGTTGTCTATGATGTGAGTAATGTGCTATCCCGTAACACCAACGAGTCTTCCCGCTGTATTGAGTTGTATAAATTTGGGGGTGTTACAACGGACACCTCGAAGGACCTTGAAACACACGTTTCTGAGGAAGAAAGGTCGATAAGAAAGAAGAGTGGGTGCTATACACGGACGGAGCATTCAACCCGAAAGGCGTAGGCGCAGGTTTAGTGTTGATTAGCCCTAACGACATGGAATATACGTATGCTTTAAGGTTGAACTTTGACAACACAAACAATGAGTCAGAGTACGAGGCCTTGCTAGCTGGCCTAAGGATAGCAGAAGAGATGAGGGTAGAGCACTTGGCAGTAAGGGTGGACTCGAAGCTGGTGGCCAGTCAAATCAATGGAGACTTTGTGGCTACAAATGAAATCATGATCAAATACTTGATCAAGGCGAAGGAACATTTGGCAAGGTTCAAAAGCTTCAAAATCATGAACATCTTGAGAAGCAAGAATCAAAAAGCCAATGTGTTAAGCAAGCTGGCCTTAGTGGAGTTTAATCATTTGACGAAGGAGGTGTTTGTAGAGGTGCTAGACAAGCCCTCAACAGACCGGGAGGAAGTAAATGCCATTGTGGAAGAGGAAGAGGATAACTGGATGACACCCATCATAAGATGATTGGATCAAGGACTATGACTGCAGGACCATAATGAAGCACGTGCCCTTCGGATGAAGATCAACCAGTATGTGATGGAAGGAGGGGTGCTCTTCAAGAAATCTTACATGATGCCGATGTTGCGATGTGTAGGGCTACTCCAAGCCAACTATGTGATCCATGAGATACACCGAGGAGCTTGTGGCATACATCTGAAAACAAAGTCACTGGTAGCAAAGGCACTAAGGCAAGGGTACTATTGGCCTACGATACACCGTGACGTGAGGGAATAAACAAAAAAGTGTGACGCATGCCAGATTCACTCACCAGTGCCCAAGATGCCCAAGACACTCATGACGTCAATCATGGCCCCATGGCCGTTCTTTGAATAGGACATGGACGTGTTAGGCCCATTCCCTGCGGCACCAGGCAAGGTCAGGTACATCATTGTGGCAATTGATGATTTCACTAAGTGGTTAGAAGCAAAGCCCTTGGCCAACGTTAAAGGCAAGGATGTGATAAAATTCGTGTGGGATAACACTGTCTGTAGATTTGGCCTACCCCATGTGATAGTAACTCATAATGGAACTAACTTCGTGAATGATCCATTTAAGACATGGTGCAAAAAGCTCAACATTAAGCAAATGAATACAGCAGTGGCACACCCGCAGGCCAATGGCCTCGTGGAAAGAGCAAACAAATCACTAATGGAGGGGCTAAAAAAAAGGCTAGGCCGTGACCGAACTGGATGGGCAGATGAACTCCCAAATGTGCTCCTTTCACATAGAACCTCATTGAAGACAAGCAATGGAGAGACGCCATTTAGCCTAACGTATGGAAGTGAGGCCGTGATCCCTGCAGAGATAGGAATGCCAACCCATAGGACATTATTGATCAAGGATGCAGAGGCCAATGATGAAGAGCTCAGACTCAACCTAGACTTGTTGTAAGAAAGAAGGGAGGCCGCAACATCCGAGAGGCCAAATACAAGAAAAAGATGAAGCATTATTACAACAAGCGGGTCAGGGCCAAATCCTTCAAGGTGGGGAGCTACGTCTACAGAAGAAACGAGGCTAGCCATGTGGAAAAGCCTGGAAAGCTGAGCCTAACATGGGAAGGTCCTTACAAGGTGACCGATGCCTACATAAATGGCTCATATAAGTTGGAAAAGGTGAATGGCAAGGCAGTGCCACGCACCTGGCACGTAATTAACCTAAGGGAATGTCACATCTAGTCTAGCATCTAAACTTATCATGTCATTGTAGCATTTGAATGTTGTAGTTAATGAAAGCTATCTCCCAGCTATGGAGTAGCAGTTTTCCCTAATATGACGAAGGTGTATAAACATAAGGTAAAAATGACCCCCTCCAGAACGGCCAATCACCTTCGATAGGAACGTGTGGCCAATGTTTATCACCGCCCTTTCTTATAAAAGAAAAAACACATAAATGGTTCCGCGTAACCAATGTTCATAGATAAATAAAAGGTGATTCTATGTGATCGATATCTAAACCAAATAGGCAAAGCACAAGCGACCTTGACGGAAGGCTCGTAACCTCCGAAATCGAAAAATATGGTCGATGTCTATGGAAGGGTAATAAAAGGTTAGGTGGCTCTGAGTGGAACTTAGATCCCTCCACTCGATATATGTAGTCAATGTTCCCCAACCAAAATTAGGAGTTGAATAAATATCCAAGTGGCTCCGGAGGGTAGGTGATTCCTCCCGGTCGATCTATGTAGCCAAGGTTCACTCCTTGGAAGTAAAATAAATGCAAGACAAAATACCTATGAGGTCATATACGAAAGGCCAAAAGTAGTAAGGCAACCAAAGAAACATAGATAAGGTGGCACAACGGCCAAATGTACGAACCCAACAAATTGTTCGAGTGATTAAGGCCAGTGGCCATTAAATTGTTATTACAGACAGGTGCTAAAAGTAAGTTGAAGCAAGTTACTGAACGGAGGAGCAGTCCTGCAGGAGAGGCCCTTGGCCAGGAGTCACCTCCCCATCTGGTATCACATTCTGAAGTTCCATGGGACTCTTAAAGCAAGATCGAGAGACCTTCTCCATGAAGGGGTACTTCTTCACAAATAGGGCATCATATGCCTCCACCAAGTTGGTCTCTGTCACAGAAGAGTCAATTTGAGATGCCTCGGCCAAAGCAGCAGCGACCTCATCCTCAGTTCTCCCACGACGCACGGCCTACATAAAACCCAAGGACATAGCAAGGCTGAAAACCTCCCCATGTGTGGACTTATACTCCCTACTAGCCAAAAGAACTCGAACAAGCACAGGGAAAATGTCCTTCACAAGGTTCTTCCTCAAAGTGGCCTCGCGACCAAGGTCAACGACCAACTTGGTGTTGTCGGCTCTCAATCCTTGGGCATCCTCCTCAGCAGCCTTCAACTCATTCTCCAAGGCAACAATCCTAGCGTCCTTTGTGGCAATAACTTCTGCATGAAGTTTTTGGGCCTTCTTGAGAACGGCCAAGCGTCCAGCCACTTCCTTCTCTGAAGAAATAAGGAGATCATGTTCGCCAAGAAGCCTATTATCGTCTCGGCGGCTTTTCAGCAAGTCCTCGTTGGCAACATCAAGGGACCTTTGACATGATTCTAGCTCGGATTGAGAGGACACACAAGCACTATGTTATTCCAACAAAGATTCAAAGCGAAGCAAAACGATGGACTGCATTTAAGTGCTAGAAGCCAAGCGGCGCCAACTGGACCGTATGGCCACTTCATGATCAATGCCCTCGTTAAAATACACAAGATCAGCAGGAGTGAATAGGTTGGCGAGCATATCACTGCAATCCTTGGACTTGTCCACACGGGTAGACTCAGTGAGGCCCCACTGGGGATTGAAGGGTCGCTTGCCAAAACGCTTATAAGGCTCACCTGCCAAGGTGAAGCAAACATAAAAAGAAGGGCACACACACAAAAAGAATTATAATAGCAAAAGACAAGTCAAAAGGACTTACGAAAGGAACTCTCAACTTCATCAGGTGTAACATCAACATCCAAGTTAATAGGCTTCAAAGCATCACCTAAATAAGGAGGACAACATACGTAAGAAAAAGGAAGGAGAGAAGTACATGCATAAGGAAAAGAGTGGACAGGAAGAGCTAACCTCCAGGAAAAGCAACATTCTCATCACCAAGGGAGACATGATTGTCGCTAGGCACAACAGATGCAGGATGAGGAGGAGATGAGGGAGAATGCTCCTCCACATGAGGCCCTCCTTCGGAAGCATGAGGGTGGGACAAAACATCATCAGTATGTTGTCGAAGGTCGTCCATTGCATTGGGCCTCTCGGCCGAAGGAGCAGGAGTGTGAGACCTACTATCACCAGCCCATTCCTCAACAAGAGTGAAAGGCGTAGAAGGTGGAATAACATGGGCCCGAGTGGCCTTACTCTTTTTGTAAGAAGAACCTTCACCATCAGCTTTTCTCTTTGACTTCCTGGAATGAGTAGTAGCTCTAGTAGCCCTAGTACCAACACTTTGAGAACCACCAGCCGCTGCACCCTCTCGAGCGGCCTTCTCGACGACACGCCTCTGTTTCCTCTTACGGTCAGCAATCGCTCTGGCATCAACAGTCTCAGCCTGCTCCATAGCGGTGGTCTTTGGGGGGATGGGAGCATCCTTGGCCAGGGGGATGTAGTGTACGTAGGAACGACCGTACCTTGCGGCAAAGAGTTTCCCTGATGAATGGACGCGCCAGCAAAATAGGGAATTCTCAAAAACTCAGACATAGTGACACCTACAAAAAAGAGAGAAGGTTAGGCAGTGCATAGAATATAAAGAGCCAAACAAGAGAAAAAGAAGAAAACATTACTCTCCCCAGCCGGGCTGTTGAGGACGTAATCGAAACCTGGATACTTCCAAAAGGGAGTAAGGCGACCAGCATATAAAAGACTTTGATATGGCCTACGAAGTGGAATAGCAAATTAAGAAAAAGTTTTTTGGCATCCAATGGGTCATACTCTGAAACCTTAGGAAGGGGATCAGCCACACTGGAGTCATGATGTCTCCATGGCATAGCGATAGGAGCCGCTCTCCGATCAACGAAGAAGAAAAGACCTTTCCAACCCTTCAAACTCGTAGGACCATCCTTTAGAAAAGGACGATAAGTTTTGGAGCCACGACTCTAAAAAGAAAACAAATCGCCCACCTTACAAAGCTTGTAGAACAGGCGGAACAACGGCACAGAAGGAGTGATACCCAGACCACGACAACAGATCTCAAAAAGGGTGGCCTTATTAACACCAATGGGTACGAGTTGTGAGATATGTACACCAAAATGTTCAACAACACGAAGGAAGAAGGAAGAAAAAGGAGTACGAAGGCCACCTTGCGAAAAGTGATGAACATAAAGACCAATAAGATGAGAAGGAAGCTCGTATATACAAAAGTTGTGAGAGGGCGCAGAGGGATTGAGATATGAAGGAATATGATAGGCCTCGGCCACACGGCGCACATGATCAGAACTTAAATCAGAATGATAGAGATGCATGTCAAACTTAGGCATAACTTGGGCCTCATTTATGGCCTCACGTTGCTCTTGACTAGGGAGGCCTAGCTCTAAGTACCCGTCGGAAGACATAACGATAGGCCGGGGAGGACGAAGGAAAGACAGGAAAAGAAAACAAATAAAAAGAAAAAGACACACCTGAAAAGAAGGGATGTACCTCATGGATCTCGACGGTAAAAAAAGGAGAAGGTAAAAAATGATAAGAGGAATGGGGTATTTATAGTACCCAAGGGCCGACCAAAGGTCGTTTCAGTAACAGTAAAAAACACGTGGCACGTCCCTCGACCACATAAAGCGCAAGTGTCATCCAGCTGGCAGACAAAATGCGCAGATGTATTAAATAAAGCACAATTACTCGTGTTTTTTGACTGAAAGTAATTATGAGGGTAGGTACGACCCAAAAAAAAGAGAAAAAAGAGAAAAGAAATAAAATACTCATAAGGAGTTATGGATAAAAGACAAAAAAGAGGCGGAAGACATGGCAATACGGTATAAAGTATTGGATCACCAACATTTCACATTGATAATCCAATACTGGGGGAATATGTTCGCGTATATGGCCGCTCGGCCATATTTACACATCGAACATCTTCTAGAAGCAAGATTGGACGTACGGTCTGGTAGCCCGGTCCACCCACTAAGCACAGGTCTAGAAGGAATCCTCAAAAGTAGTGCCAATACATCAGGAAGGAACGGCGCACCCTATTATCCAGTGGACTTTCACATGACGCTCGGATAGAAGGCTAATCCATCTGCACACCTTAAAAGTAGGGCATATTCCCTTGGGAACAACTGGTACACCCTTTTACCAAGAGGCCTTGCATTACTTGTTGGACCAAGGATTGGACTGTCAGATCACAAGGCTCAAGGAGTACTACCTTCGAGGAGCTACACTGAGCTACAGTGTTCTCAACACTATAAATACCCCCTTATTTAATGTAAGTTAGACATTCTCACTCATATTTATTACACACACTGTTTGGCCATTCGGCTCTCTATATTATTGGTCATCCGGCTCAATCAGATTCTTACTCTCACACCGGAGTTGGTCTCGGTTCCCCCTCCCGAGGCGAGCTAACGTGTGCTACTTTCTTATAGGCTTGTGGAGAAGATTGCCCAGACGGCCCAGAGGCATTCTCAGTCCATTTAGAGGCCCAACGGACTTTTGCATCTACAGAAACATATATAAACATATATCTCTCGTAATATTTGAAGACGTAAACACTCATATGATTTTCTATGCTATTCTCATCAAAGATTATTTTATTATCACAAACTAACTATTCTCATCAAAACTTATTGTATTATCACAAACAATTTAACAACAAAATTAAAAAGAACGTAACTGCTTTTAGAGAAAAACCAATTAAATATACACACATGATCCAAGTAAAAGTAAAGCGTACACAGTATGATTTACAAGCCCAAAAACAATCAAATAAAACCAAATGTCGGTACCATCATTGAAACTTTAGCTATGTTCCAACTATAGATTATTTTCTCATATAGCAAAGATTACTTATCAAATTTACTATGCAATTAAGGTTTATGTAATACCTCCGAATGAAACACAAACCGACTAAAACTTGACCCAAACAAGAAGCCACCAATGGAATCATATGTGATCCGAACATAAACACCAAAGCATGAACTCCAAACTCAAACCACCAATGATAAAACTATTTAACATTTCAGTTCGTCATAATATTATGATGGCGCCGATCGATTAATTTTGGTGACGGCTTTATTTTTTTCCGTTTGGTCAGATCTGGATTGAATCGAGAGCAAATATGTGGGATTAGTTCTTGTGGCATCGAATGGGTGGAATCAAAATGGGATATAGTTCTTGTAGGTTTGATTTTCGGAATCGAAACCACATAAGAGTGTCGGGAGACAAAGGTTTTTTGGACACCGGCATCCGGATGGTCTGTTCGGTACTCTTGTTTGTGGAGATTATAAAGTTGAGAGGAAAACAATGTATTTAGATCTACAAAAGAAATAAGAGACGGCGGTTGAGAAAAAAGATGTATTTAGGTATCATGGAAAATCAAAGTACCGATTTGCCCTTTTCTTTTTTCCTAAAATAAATGGTAAATATTTATAAAGTTGCTATTATGCATTAATATGATGTACATCATGTAACTATAAGAGTAAAAAGATGGTTCTGTAGGTTCTGTACCAAAAACATGGTTATGCAAATAGCACTCCACTATATATATATATATATATATATATATATATATATATATATATATATATATATATATATATATATATATATATATATATATATATATATATATATATATATATATATATAGAGAGAGAGAGAGAGAGAGAGAGAGAGAGTTAGGTTAATATGGTGTAGTTGTTTCAAATTATTAAAATGAAAAGTAATTTGAGCCATTAGATTTGTTAATTGGTACTTAATGAAATTAATGATACATAAATGACATTTATATAATTAAAATTTAAATTAATGGCATGTTTGTCATAACAATATTGATGTCTTAAATGTCTTTATTTAAACAAAATTTAATTTATCTTATAATTCAGTTTTTAATTAAAGACCACGTGATTTTCTAAACACAAATGTAAAACATGTGATTCTTACATGATACACGTTTTGGTTCTTAATTTTTTTTAATGATAGACATCAATTTTTAATGACACATTTTTTATCAATGATACATTTAACTTCATTAATACCTTTATCTATTCACATAAGTTTTACTTAGCATTTACTATTTAATGATACATTTACTAGTACTTTTTTTAATTCACACAAAATTGAATGTGAAGATGTACACATACACTTAACAAAAGTTGATGTTGTGGCAACCCATACACAACAATACTGCGTAATTAATTTATTGATAGACAAAAAGTCAATAACTACTCGGAACAACTTACGGCGATTGACATCTATTAGTACATCATTTATTGATACACAAAAGGTCAAAAACTAATCTAGAAACATACACCCAGTATCAGAAACAATGATACACATAGAGTACTAGAAAAAAAACTGATACACCTTTTAAACCAATACATCATGACTTTCGTTTCCGGCTAGAAGGCTGCAATTAGTGGTACGTTTCTGCTACACACAACGATGGCTAATACACACAACGGCAGTTTAGGGTTCCGATATATAGTCGTTTATGATGGCAGCGAAATAGGTGATTTTCCGATCGTAAATCCAACAATAGCTCGTCACAAGTTGCGGTGTATTCAAACGTTGTCGGTAGTGTTCGAAATAGTGGTAACGACGACAAAAAAATGTGGTGTTCGCTACTATTGGGGGAAAACCAAACAGAGTCGTTTCATTTTGAAGAATTATATGGATTAGCAAGATTCATTAGAAATGATGAGTCTAAAATAGATTTCTTAAATGGAGAATTAGTTTTTAGAGAAGTATATGACGACAGTTATGTATTTTTAGAGAAAGTAATGGAGTGTTGACATACCTAAAACACCCTCAATCATATTAAATAATTAATTTTAATTTTAGTTTCTTGCTGATTGAATTAATGTCATCTTAAATCAAATAGAGAGATCTAATGGTTCAAAAAGCTTTTTACTTTAACAATTTTAACACAGTACACTACTTTAACTAAATTATATATATATATATATATATATATATATATATATATATATATATATATATATATATATATATATATATATATATATATATATATATATATATATATATATATATGGGTGGGATCTAGAGAAAACCTCCTTCTCATAGAAAACCTAGAAAACAAAAGTGAAGGGTAAACTTTATAAATACATTAAACATCAGGGTAGTTCTGCAAATATGTGAAACTTCGAGGGAAAATATAAAAAAATTGAAAAATAAACAGGGGACATCCATTTTACAATCACATATCTCATTTGTCCGTCATTTTCAAAACAAACAGATCCACCTATCATCATCTACGCACTCCATCATCTCCGCCATCATCATCTCCCAACTCCATCATGATCTCCGAACTCCATCATCTTTACCGCATCATCTCGGTCGTTAACATCTCCACCGCTCCATCATCTCCGACCTCCATCATCTTCGACCTCCATCATCTTCGACCTCCATCATCTCCGACCTCCATCATATCCGACCTCCATCATCTCAGACCTGCGGCATCTCCACCGGAATCATCTCCACCACTCCATCATCTCTATCGTCATCATCTACATGGTGACATGGCGGCCATGGTGGTTATTAATCGGCTTTAATGGCGAGGAAAAAGTGTTTAAATCGTATGAGCCTTAACTTTTTATATAAATTAGTTTTTATTGATTTAGAATTATTAATCCTTTATTTATATGTTATAGTAGGCATTATCTAGTAATTATATAAAATTTACTATTATTGTAAGTTTGTAGCAATTTAGGACATCTGAATTTGGAGCTCTAAAATAACTAGTTGTTACTCACTGTTTATGTAGATTTTAATTTATTTGTTTGACATTTTTGGCATCGGTGAGTATAATTAGCCTTATAGGTCACAGTAGTGTAACCGTTTGTTTGTTTAGTGCATTGAAACAAAATGTGTTACGGCATCTATTGTAGTATAAGTATAGCATCATGTTATAACTTAGGTAATATGTTTGTTTAATTATCACGTACATACATGGTATATTTTCACAAATACATACAAATGGTGTGATAAATTTGGTATATATAATTTTTTTAGAGTTTGATATGTTTATAATCAAGGGCATGATATAATGCAACCTTTGTTTTCGATAGATTTTCTTCCAAAAACCAGTAGGAGTTAGATGGATACTAATAATGAAAATAAAGTTTTACATGCTTCAGGTTTAGGTTTAGATGGATTTCATGTGGTGTCATGCTAAATTAATAGCTAATCGGATAGTCTCACCCAATATTTGTTGATGCTATGTTTGGCTTTCTTAGGACTTACTTTATACATGTTTTCATGCAATGTCTTTTGAGAGTACTTGCACTTAGGTGTGTCAATTGGGTTATCCGGTCGGGTTAGGGGCTTATCGGGTCGGGTCTTATCGAGTTTTTGAAAATTAAAATTTAATCCGCAACCCGACCTTATAAGCAATCGGGTCTATCGGGTACGGGTCTATCAGGTTGCGGGTCTATCGGGTTGGATTATTGGTGTAACACCCCAAAATTTTGGTCATAACAGCGGAAGGGTCATTGGGTGTTACTATCATGGTTCAATATCATAATCATAGAAAACGGCTCAAAACGAGTCGTTTTAATAAACAACCATTCATTTTCATTCAATAAAAGTACAATTTCATACACGGTCCCAATTAACTTCAAGTTTACAAAACTTAGTAAATATTAAAAATTATTTGAATGGATATAATTTATAAAAGCGGGCCAAAACATTTCAAATGAGCAAGCTTCACGAAACTGCCTTCCTCGAGTGCCTTCCCAATGGACCTGAGATAAAACATGCTTAAAAGTCAGCAAAATTTGCCGAGTGAATCTATAGAGTTTAATTTAAATAAAGAGAACACAAGTATTCAAAATAACCTTTCATGGTTAATAATTTACCGAAATACCATTATGTTGTACGGACATAATTATCGGTTTCATTACATAAGCCTCGTGACATTGAACGTTAACATATATTATTTCAGCCCAACACACCTAGCCAAGTGCGTATATTTCTCTTATACAATGCATCCGATGTTTCATTACTAGTGCATCACAACACCACGCGAGAGCTAATCGCGACCGGACTGGGCGTCACCCCGATAGATCTATCCATAGCATTAGCGTTACTTCGATTAACAATTCACGATTCATGGGTCCTTTAAGGCTAAAACTAACTTATGCAATAAATTTCATCTAAGCATACAATCAAGTTCCTTGTGTTCAATTTTAAAACAAAGAGGGTTTACCACAACTTCTCGTTGTACCCTTCATTTATAATAATTACGTTTCCAATAACAACTGTTTCCACAACTTCTCGTTGCACCCATACTTTTCCAATAAGTAGAGTTTCCACAACTTATCGTTGTACCCTTTTATTTTAATAAAACAAGCATGTTATCCCCCTCGCGGGTTTATAAAACAAGTAAACATGTTAAAAGCGAGGCTATAGACTCACCTGGCGTAGTAGTCGTGGTTCTAGCGAAGACGTAACGAGAAATGTCACCGACGACGTGGATGCCCGGGAAAATCAAACACTTGACCTAAAAATCAAGGTACGTAAACCAAATCAATACTCCGTGTACATTATTGTACTAAACACACTCATATGAAAACTCTTAATACATATGAAAACTCACGCCAAAACCAAACAAGTAGTTGTTACTAGACTTATACCATTTACCTACGTAATTAAAGTTGATTCCCATTTTTTAGATTTGATCGGTACTTACCAAAAGTACGGGCTGTTTGCTATGACTTAAGCACCTATATAAATTTTAAGAAAATTCAAAAAAATACCTCATGACCTGTATAAAACCCATATTTAGTCCCATGAAAAGTTTTCACTTCTATGACCCGTTACACATCACATTACTAGACTTACACATTAAGGACTGATTTTGCACTTTGACCATGTTGGACTTGTTTGACCCATTTAAAATACACCATTGACCAATCCAACACCTAAGTCTAAAAATAGACTCACAAATACAGGTTTGAAACCAAAAATTAACTTTCAATCATTTACCAAACTCTATCTATGGTCCCCGAGATTTGACCCAAAACCAAACATAATTTCGGATTATGTTGATTCTCATCTCCCGGTACATGAACTTTCAAAATAGCATAACTTTTGACTCGTTTAGAGTCGTAAGCTCTACCTTATACCGAAACGGAACTAAGACAAAGCTCTACATCTCTATCTTATCATTATGACCTGTTTACAAAATTAAACCCACGAAAATAAGCTTGAACAATCTGCCTAAATTTTCCTCTTTCAAAATCAATCTAACACTTGTTTCCAATTCATCCAAACATCATCTAGACCTAGATTAACCACTTGTAATCATTCCTATTCACCCAAACAGCCTATAACACCATGAGAATCGAACCCTCATCAAAACCCATGTCCTAAATCATACATGCAATTGGTTTTAACCATTTAAAAATACTAGAAACATCATTCTAAACACAAACCCACAACACATTTCATCAAAATCATCAAGCCACCACCAAACCCATTTTGGCCGTGGGTTTGGTGTAGCCAAAACACCCAATCCTATTCGTTTTTAGTTGATTTTATGGTTGATTAATCATTACCCAAACACTAATTAAACATCCCACTAGTTTAATTAGATTAAAACATACTTTTGAAAATCTTTGATTCTTGAAAAATTAATGTTATGCATGTTGGATTAAATGGTGTAAGAACACTTACAATTGAAAATAAAAACGTGGTCTAAGCTTGGATTTAATCAAAACAAGATGAAAAAAGTTTTGGTGGTGGTGGTGGTGTTTATGGCCGGCGGCCAAGAGAGGGTGGGAGAGAAGAGGAGAAAATTTTTTAGAGTGTTTGGTTGTGTGTGTTTAGTATCCTCCTTTTTATAAATTTTGAGGGGCTTGTTTTGTCAAATGGGCTTTCTTTTGGCCTTATTTTTAAACGACCATTTTAAAGAGCGGAAATCGTCTCACTAGTCGGTTTTGAATTTCACGGGAGTCGGGATTTGTAAAAACTACTTTCCAAAGGTTAAAACGCACACAAAATGAATATTCATATGGTTCCGACTCGACTTAAAACGTAATAAAGATAAAAATCTCGAAAAACTCAAATATCAATCAATCGATAATAAAATGTATGTTTTGGGCATCCGTCGGTATCGCGATCATTAGTAGTTCTCGTCATTCGTTAAAATGTAAAACACGAGTAATAAAAATAAATATAATAAAATCATTCATATGATAAATTTGAGAATATATTATCGATACTTAATGTTTTTCTTGTCGGTTTTCATCGAAACGACATTTTTACGTTAAGTTTCAAGTCATAACCTTCTCGGTTAGCCGATAATTTAAAATTCTCATTAAAATAAATATATAATACTTAATAGTCAAGATTAAAATAACGACCTAAAATTGACGGATTGTCACATTATCCCCGCCAAATTGGGATCTTCGTCCCGAAGATCTACTTGCGTTCTTCCTCGATCGCTCGTTGAAATCATAGAGTTAAATGTATTTTGGTCCTCGTCTTGAGTTCTATCACACATGACAATAAAAATTCGACTTTGCTTCGGTTGCCTAACTTCCTTGTCGATAATATTCAACAAGTACTTTGATGAAATGCAACTCACCGTCGATTCATACTTCATCAAGAGAGATAATAAGATCTTCGTCGGAAAGATATTTCTTTAGGTTCGACATATGGAAAGTATTGTGAATTCCTTGTAGCTCTCGAGGTAATTTAAGTTTTCATGCCATCGGACCTACCATCGATATCATCTCGAATGGTCCAAACTAACAGGGACTTATCTTCCCACGTTTTCCAAAATACATAACACCTTTTCCAATGGTGATAGCTTGGCATAACTTTTCCACCTACCTCGAATTTCAAAGGTTTTCGCTTCACATTATCATAACTTCTATGTCCACTACGAGTGGTTCACAAACGATGCTTAATTAGCACGATCGATTTATTTATCGAAATAAAATGAGCAGAGTCAATCAATCAACATTGACAGAAATCGAGTCATTCAGGTTGAGTTTTCGAGAGCTTAACAATGAATCCATTGTAATTTGCTCCAACTTCACGAATGATAACGAATAACACAATCGTAATCACTTAAAGTCTTAGCTACCTCTTTTATTCCAGAATACATTGTAGGCTCTTACTATCGGTGGATACCGTACATTAGTGCCATACAATTAATGTTTCAACAGGCGAAGAGTAAAATCACCGCACCCAATTACAAGTCGTGGGTTGTGCAGTTTCCTCATTCTTCCTAGGTTTCCTACAAGCATATACAAAACAAATAGCACTAAATCTTTTAAGAGATATATCACGATTAACAACAAAATCTTTAGTTCTTTCGAGTAACGATAAGATCGGTGTGTTGTAGAGTTCTCTTTTCATGGTTTGAAAAGCTTTCTCTTCATCATTGCCACACACATACAGATCATTCTTTTTAGTTAGCTTAGTTAATGGTTTTGATATCAAAGAGAATCCTTTAATAAACCTTCAGTAATAACCAGCCAAACCTAGAATTTGTCGTACTTTAGTTGGAATAGTTGGAACATTCAAATTTTCGATGGCTTCAATTTTCGCAGAATCAACATGTATGCCACATTTGTCAATCACATGACAGAGAAGTTGCACAGAACAAAGCCAAAAATCATACTTTTAAAAATTTGGGTACATTTTTTCGTTCTTTAACAAGTTCAAGATAATCCTTAAGTGTTTGGCATGTTCTTTCTTGCTCGTAGAGCAGATGAGAATATCATCAAAGAAAACGATTACGAATTTATCAAGACAAGGCTTACACATACAATTCATTAAGTCAATGAATTTAACAGGTGTACTGGTCAAACCAGAAGGCATAACCCTAAACTGATAATGATCATCACAAGTTCTAAACACCGTAATAGGAATATCTTCCTCGCTTATGCGAAGTTGATGATAAGCAAAACAAAGATCAATCTTGGAGAAAACACCAGAATCTTGGAGAAAACACGAGAATATGAAGTTGATCAAATAGATCATCAATTCATAGAAGCGGGTAACGATTCTTGATCGTTAGCTTATCCAGCTCTCGGTAATCGATACACATACGAAGCGAATCATTTTTCTTCTTAGCGAATAGAATAGGAGTTCTACAAACTGACAATCTCGGTCGACTAAAACCTCTATCAGATAGTTCTTAAAACTACACAAATAATTACTTCAGCTCAGATGGTGCTAATAAATATGGCTCATGTGCCACAGTTGCAGCACCAGAGATTAGATTAATTAGGAATTCTGTTTGCCTTGTAGGCGGAAGCCTTGGCAATTCTTCCAGAAATACTTCAGAATAGTCACAGATGACTAGAGTAATCCAACTTACTTCTCTTACGATTCCTTCTACGATACCTAAGCCATGAATAATCCACAACCTTTTTCGATATACTTACGAGCTCTAATGCACGAAAAGAATTTTCAATTTGGAATTATACTTCCCTTAAGTAACCTCATCAGCCTTGCCTTGAATTATGTGTCGCACGAGCTGATAAGCCATACAGACAGCTTCAAAAATAGCAATTCGCTTAGAAGGAGTCACATCACCACATTTATTCTTGGTCAGCCGTGAATACACTGCTTGACCTTGACTGTTCGGGTGCCATAATTCTTGAACAAAAAGGAGTCAACTTATGGAAACACTTGATATATCTACCAATGTTAGTTCCCTTCAGTCTTAGATTGTACAACACTTGCTCCATACTTTGGAAGTGCTTCAAGGACAAGCTCCTTAGTTAACCGTTTCCTCACCTTAGTCCATGGTGTCCCATAAGTAACGATACCTATGGAAGCAAGTCTGCCATTTCACCAAATTAATGCATGACCTTAGAGAGTAGCGATTTCAAACTGCACCTTATCCTCCTGATTAGGATCACTGATTCGAAAGACTGACGCCAGCTTTTCAACAACTGACACAATCCTCCATCATCTTTAGTCCCCTAAAGAGTCTACGGTTTGCAATTAACGAATGAAGTGTAATTATAGCTTCAAATTTCAGGTACATTTGTTCCATCCGTACCACGAACATTATCGGCTCCAGCTTCAGTTCCAGATCCATCATTCATGTTGGCCATGAATTCAACTAAAGATACAACAACTTATTCACTAATAACTTGGCGCATTCGTGCTTCAGTCATAGCTTTCATTGACTGCATGATTCTTGTGCAACACAAATCAAATCCTAATGAGTATTCATTCAATGATTGCGTTATACCACAGGAATTTACAAGAGAAAAGCAAAGAAAGATAATAATAGAACGATGTAGAATTAGGAATCAAAAGATAGTCATTCCATTGATCACAAACTAGTACAAGTCGTATTGTCAAACATTATAGATAATCATCGTCTAATGCCATACAACTTAAAAGACTAGTCCTACTAACTGTTGTCACAGTTTAGTTAGGGAATAATGAGAAGATACTACAATTGATAAACTAATCTACTAGGAGTTACTAGGTATTTCACATGGCTAAGAAAGCTCCTCGGTCCCACAAGGAGAAGATTTCTTCAATGTCTTTCAGAGACGCTTGATATCCTCCTCAATTGGTGCTTTTGGAACAATCTCAATACAACCATTTCACGATCAAGGAATTAAAGGAACAAAATCAAAGAATGAATCGAGCAAACAAATTATGAGTCAATAAGAGTTTAATTACGCAGATGCTATATGCTTAAGCCTACACATTTATGAATCATTATTTCCATGGATTGATCAAGTCCTTCCGTATAAGATTCAGAAATTTGTAGTTCAACAATTTATAATTTCCTTGTTCAAATAAATGGCCAATTTATTTCAACAATTATAAATCACTTTATTCAAGCATCGCCAGCACAACGCAAAAGATCAAGATCGAAACAAATGAGAAACTGATATAACAGAAAATGATCAGTGATATGATATGGAATCCTGGTTGGCATGTGAATACCATACAAATCAATCTCAATTCCTAACAATCAATAGTACCATCTCGGACAAACCTGTTTTTATCAAAACAGTATAATGTCGAAGATTAATGAAAAGGCAAATTAAATTTGCGAAACGAAATGAGCGAATCGATAAATCAAGAATAAGAACCAAGGAAATCAAAATCCTTGTAACCAAAAGAATATCAGCAAGAATATTAACCGTTTCGTTGGGATCATGAATATCCACAACTTAGTTAATCTCGAGAATAACATGATTCATTTCAGGAATAGCTTCAGCGCTAGCATTAAAATGACTAGGGTGGCTTCGCGACAATCGACGTCGTATAAATATCTCGTATAAATATAAAATTATCATTTATAATTAAATAAATGAAAACATACCTTGTAATTCATAAGTTCAAATAATCGATAAAGATTACAACATATATATAATCCCATATATATATATATATATATATATATATATATATATATATATGTATATAAATACTATCATTCTCGTCCATTGGCAACTCGGAGGTTTCGCTTGCAACAATTATAGTTAAAAGATTTCAAAAATTCATTTTTGGAAAATCTTTTCGTTCTCTATAACTTGAGCTCTGATACCAATCTATAACACCCCTAAATTTTGGTCATAACAGCGGAAGGGTCATTGGGTGTTACTATCATGGTTTAATCTCATAATCATAGAAAACGGCTCAAAACGAGTCGTTTTAATAAACATCCATTCATTTTCATTCAATAAAAGTACAATTTCATACACGGTCCCAATTAACTTAAAGTTTACAAAACTTAGTAAATATTAAAAATTATTTGAATGGATATAATTTATAAAAGCGGGCCAAAACATTTCAAATGAGCAAGCTTCACGAAACCGCCTTCCTCGAGTGCCTTCCCTATGGACCTGAGATAAAACATGCTTAAAAGTCAGCAAATTTGCCGAGTGAATCTATAGAGTTTAATTTAAATAAAGAGAACACAAGTATTCAAAATAACCTTCCATGGTTAATAATTTACCGAAATACCATTATGTTGTACGGACATAATTATCGGTTTCATTACATAAGCCTCGTGACATTGAACGTTAACATATATTATTTCAGCCCAACACACCTAGCCAAGTGCGTATATTTCTCTTATACAATGAATCCGATGTTTCATTACTAGTGCATCACAACACCACGCGAGAGCTAATCGCGACCGGACTGGGCGTCACCCCGATAGATCTATCCATAGCATTAGCGTTACTTCGATTAACAATTCACGATTCATGGGTCCTTTAAGGCTAAAACTAACTTATGCAATAGATTTCATCTAAGCATACGATCAAGTTCCTTGTGTATAATTTTAAAACAAAGAGGGTTTACCACAACTTCTTGTTGTACCCTTCATTTATAATAATTACTTTTCTAATAATAAGGGTTTCCACAACTTCTCGTTGCACCCATACTTTTCCAATAAGTAGAGTTTCCACAACTTATCGTTGTACCCTTTTATTTTAATAAAACAAGCATGTTATCCCCCTCGCGGGTTTATAAAACAAGTAAACATGTTAAAAGCGAGGCTATAGACTCACCTGGCGTAGTAGTCGTGGTTCTAGCGAAGACGTAGCGAGAAATGTCACCGACGACGTGGATGCCCGGGAAAATCAAACACTTGACCTAAAAATCAAGGTACGTAAACCAAATCAATACTCCGTGTACATTATTGTACTAAACACACTCATATGAAAACAACTAATGCTTATGAAAACTCACGCCAAAACCAAACAAGTAGTTGTTACTAGACTTATACCATTTACCTACGTAATTAAAGTCGATTCCCATTTTATAGATTTGCCAGTACTTACCAAAAGTACGGGTTGTTTGCTATGACTTAAGCACCTATATAAATTTCAAGAAATTTCACAAAAATACCTCATGACCTGTATAAAACCCATATTTAGTCCCATGAAAAGTTTTCACTTCTATGACCCGTTACACATCACATTACTAGACGTACACATTTAGGACAGATTTTGCACTTTGACCATGTTGGACTTGTTTGACCCATTTAAAATACACCATTGACCAATCCAACACCTAAGTCTAAAAATAGACTCACAAATGCAGGTTTGAAACAAAAAATTAACTTTCAATCATTTACCAAACTCTATCTATGGTCCCCGGGATTTGACCCAAAACCAAACATAATTTCGGATTATGTTGATTCTCATCTCCCGGTACACGAACTTTCAAAATATCATAACTTTTGACTCGTTTGGAGTCGTAAGCTCTACCTTATACCGAAACGAAGCTAAGACAAAGCTCTACATCTCTATCTTATCATTATGACCTGTTTATAGAATTAAACCCACGAAAATAAGCTTGAACAATCTGCCTAAATTTTCCTCTTTCAAAATCAATATAACACTTGTTTCCAATCCATCCAAACATCGTCTAGACCTAGATTAACCACTTGTAATCATTCCTATTCACCCAAACAGCCTATAAAACCATGAGAATCGAATCCTCATCAAAACCCATGTCCTAAATCATACATACAATTGGTTTTAACCATTTAAAAACACTAGAAACATCATTCTAAACACAAACCCACAACACATTTCATCAAAATCATCAAGCCACCACCAAACCCATTTTGTCCGTGGGTTTGGTGTAGCCAAAACACCCAATCCGTTTCGTTTTTAGTTGATTTTATGGTTGATTAATCATTACCCAAACACTAATTAAACATCCCACTAGTTTAATTAGATTAAAACATACTTTTGAAAATCTTTGATTCTTGAAAAATTAATGTTATGCATGTTGGATTAAATGGTGTAAGAACACTTACAATTGAAAATAAAAACGTGGTCTAAGCTTGGATTTAATCAAAACAAGATGGAAAAAGTTTTGGTGGTGGTGATGGTGTTTATGGCCGGCGGCCAAGAGAGGGTGGGAGAGAAGAGGAGAAAAATTTTTAGAGTGTTTGGTTGTGTGTGTTTAGTATCCTCCTTTTTATAAATTTTGAGGGGCTTGTTTTGTCAAATGGGCTTTCTTTTGGCCTTATTTTTAAACGACCATTTTAAAGAGCGGAAATCGACTCACTAGTCGGTTTTGAAATTTCACGGGAGTCGGGATTTGTAAAAAAGTACTTTCCAAAGGTTAAAACGCACACAAAATGAATATTCATATGGTTCCGACTCGACTTAAAACGTATTAAAGATAAAAATCTCGAAAAACTCAAATATCAATCAATCGATAATAAAATGTAAGTTTTGGGCATCCGTCGGTATCGCGATCATTAGTAGTTCTCGTCATTCGTTAAAACGTAAAACACGAGTAATAAAAATAAATATAATAAAATCATTCATATGATAAATTTGAGAATATATTATCGATACTTAATGTTTTTCTTGTCGGTTTTCATCGAAACGACATTTTTACGTTAAGTTTCAAGTCATAACCTTCTCGGTTAGCCGATAATTTAAAATTCTCATTAAAATAAATATATAATACTTAATAGTCGAGATTAAAATAACGACCTGAAATTGACGGATTGTCACAATTGGGTTATCGGGTTACTTGTTAAGAAGAATAAAAATAAAACTAATTAAAAATCTAATGACATCAAACTGTTAAAATATGAAAACAAGTTCTTTATACATCTATGTTGATATGCATTTATGATTATGCCATAATTAAATTAGATTTACTTATACAAATATGTGATGGTGTTGACAGTTTGTCACACTGTATACTTCTTTGAATAAAGAATGCAACAATATCCAAAAGTTGTTTTCTAAATAAGCAAATATATGGCTCTGATAAAGGAGAGGTGTTATATCAGTAGAGGTAAACAAGTAAGGTACTTATTTGAATAACTACTTGGGATTTTGTTTAAAAATTGAAGATTTAGTAATACATCGTTAATTTTTATCGGGTTTATCTGGTTGACCCAATAACCTAATAAGAAATTAAGTATGACCCTAACCCGACCCTATAAAGTTATCGGTTCTATCGGATTGACCCGACAAGCAATGTTTGACTCGCATTAACCCGACACTATTAGGCTTTATCGGTTCCGGTCGGGTTAGGTCAATCCATTTGACACCCCTACTTGCAGTGTCATTAGTGAGTACTTGGTATATGATGAATGATATGTTAGATTTAGTTAGACCAATTTGGACCCTTTAGTCGTACGTACTTATACCCATAATTGAAAACAAACAAAATACATTAGTATTATTGTATCACTTAAGAAAATCTATCTTGTAAAGCATAATCCGAACTACCTCATAATCACTTTATTAGACATTTTTGATCGAGTGATCAGATAAACTTAGAATCGTTAAGAAATACTAACATGGTAAGCTATATAGAGAGCGAAAGAGACTTACCAATATGTAATTCTCCTAAAGAGTTCTAGAGCTATTATAACTACAACTATTTTTGTTCATGATTGTAGAATGTTATAACTAGTATAATTTTATTTGAATGGAATATTGGTATTCTAATGGCAATCTGAATTTATAATTTAGCTCCGTCTTCGTTTGTTTTTTCAATACTGTAGTATTTAGTTTAGATTTTCCATAGTTACACTTTTTTCAATATATAATGGTTCGAATTATAGTTAATTTCTAGTTTTGTGTCTTGTTCTTGTAAAAGAGATGTGTAAACCCACTGTCCACATGGAGGGTAGGCTCCAATATATGAAACTTATGTTCCTAACGTACAAATTTCATGGCATTTCCTTTTTAAACCAAATTAAAGACCACTCTTTTTCACTTTCTTATCTTTAACCCTTTCTCTTGTATGTGAAGTACATTCTTATTGGCATATGCTTCACATGCTGTTTGTGCTCAATTGCACACAAAAACAAGATTTTTCTTTCTGTTAATGAAAATCTCTTTAAGTTCCTATTTCTAAACATATTAATGTGTAAATGAATCAGAATTTGTCTTGTTGGATCATATGACCTATTAAGGCATAGTTTGACAATTTAAAGACATTAATTTGTATGTTTAGGGCATTAGCATAGGGAATTAGTTTGTTTGTTTAAAGTATCTCTTTTAAGATTGTATCAGGGCACCCGTTTAAGAATCTATTAATGCATAGGGGTATCGTAATAAATACTCGTGAAAGGAGCATTTGTTCGTGTGTTTGATAAGTGCATCAAACTTCATGAAAATAAAATTTGTTTATTAGATAATAGCTTACTGAACTTAGTTAAGTCATACAGTATATGTTTGTTTGGTTGTTTGATTAGTAAGAAATGGTATCATGAAAAAAGGAGCATCTGTTCTAAGGCGGTATTAGTGCATCGGTTTGTTTGTTTGTTAAGGCATCTATTTAAATATTGTATCAAGGCATCTGTTTGTTTGTTTTTTTAATGCATCGGTTTTAATATTTTATTATGGCATCACTTTGTTTTTTGTTAATGCACAAATGCACCCATTTGTATATTTTAATAAATCCCCGCTTGTCTAATCGATATTGATGCTCCTATTTTATTCCTTGTGGGCCTAGTTTGCATCTTCCGCATAGATGGTCTTTATTATTTGTTTCTGATTCTAGCCTTAATATTTAAATTAATATTAAGATTAGTGTTGAAATTGAACAAGGTAGCTTCTCATTTTGAAAGGTAGTTACTTTTATTACTGTGGTAATTATGTATTTTGTACTATTATTTATCGAAAAATCTATTACAGTAATAGGGTGTCACCTAAAACATGTTTTAGGGAATCGATTCGAAATTGTTATAGGGCATCATTGCAAACACGTTTTAGGGAATCACTTCGAAAATTTTTAGGGCATCATATTTATTTAGAAATTCTATCAGGGCATTAGTTTCTTTGATTATTGAATCATGTTATAGTTTAGAGATGTCAAAGATATAAAAATTCAAAATATTAGATGGGATGGCCACATATATCAGGTTTAATCTAGCATCGTTTTCAATGCTCATCCTTTACAGAAAAGCGATTTGTTTGATTTTATTCGTATGATTTCTTTTTCTTGGTTTAAGTAGAAGTCATCAAGCTTTATGTTGGAACTCTTGGTTAAACAACCCCTTGTAATCTTTTTCTAGCTACCTGCTAGTGTTTTTTAATATATTATCGTTCAAAAAAAATCTAATATCGCCCTGCACTACATCGCTTACAGATTCATATGTAGCGGTTCCGTAGATGTGAATTCGGAAACTGCCCAAGATCTTCTTAGAGCTGCTGTTCAGTATCTTCTTGAGGGCTTCAAGCGTCTTTGTGAGTTCTTTTCAATCAACTTCATTTTATATGGAATATTGTGTACATTATAGTGCATCTGTATTAAGAAAAATGATGCATCTATATGAAATATTGCATGATGATTATGAAACGATGTTTGGCAATATACTATTTTTTGGGCATTTGTATTTAAAAAAAATAGGGCATTTGTATGGAATATTACATAATCATTGTTTAACCATAGTTTCCAACCTTTTGGCCTACTAGGGTTGAGCTCACGTTAGCATACACCATAATCAGTTAATGACAACAAAATATAAGACGTGTTTGCTTGTTTTTATATGGGCTATCAAGTGGGATCTTATTTATCTTATAGGTGGTAGACAATGTAGGTGAAGTTATAGAGTCATATGTAGCGGTTCCGTAGATGTGAATTTGGAAACTGCCCAAGATCTTCTTAGAGCTGTTGTTCAGTATCTTCTTGAGGGCTTCAAGCGTCTTTGTGAGTTCTTTTCAATCAGCTTCATTTTTATATAGAATATTCTATACATTATAGTGCATCTATATTAAGAAAAAATGAGGCATCTATTTGAAATATTGCATGATGATTATGAAACGATGTTTGGCAATGTACTATTTTTTGGGCAACTGTATTAAAAAATAGGGCATTTGTATGGAATATTACATAATCATTGTTTAACCATAGTTTCCAACCTTTTGGCCTACTAGGGTTGAGCTCACGTTAGCACACACCATAATCAGTTAATGACAACAAAATATAAGACGTGTTTGCTTGTTTTTATATGGGCTGTCAAGTGGGATCTTATTTATCTTATAAGTGAGAGACAATGTAGGTGAAGAATAGCATGGTTGATTTACAATAGCTCTACTAAGCTTAAAGGTAACAGATTTATAACAATTTGTTTATGAGATTGTGATAACAGATGGGAATTTTCTTGATGTGTTGTTTTTCTTATTGTTGCAGACAGACCAAACCCTTCTTTGAGCCTCTTCTTATGATCCACAGTTAAGAAAAATGCTTAGTCATGGTGACGTGCTCTTGATTTCCATCAGTCTCCACACCCTTAGATTGATTACCATCGACTAATGTGGGGAATTAAGTGTCTGAAGTATTCTTAAAATTGAAAGAGCTTGCGATTGATCCAGTGCCAAGACCAAGCATCTGTGCATTTATGAGTGTAACGAGTACTTGGAAAGCTTTACTCCTCAGGCTACAAGCTAAATTTGAAAGCTCCACGATAAAGAACTTCCTATGTGAGGGAGCGATAGATGCTAACTTCTTCATCAACTCTCTAGTGAGCATGTAAACTTTATCAGAAAGCCTAGTAAAAAGGTTAGAAACTACACTAATTTTCAGAAATCTTCATGATAACTACTAGATAATTGAATGGTAAACTGTTAATAGGAAAGTAAGTTGGTAAAAAAATAAGGCAACAAATTCAGTACTTGTTTTACAAATTGAAACAAATTTAGTACTTGAACAAATTCAGGAGGGACAAATCTATGTACTCCAGTTACAATAAACATGCTTCTGTCGGCATTCCAATGCTTATATCACCCGGTGTTGATACTAAGCTTTTGGCATATTCAGCTAATGAAATTTACCAAATTTGATCTACATGATATATGCCATGCACCACTAAGTCCACCTAATTAAGTGGTTTACAATACAAGTAAATATTTCTTGTAGTGCCCTGCATTGCACTATTCTGCTGATAAATGTGTTTAATGCCACGGCTGGTGCATATGCTTGCTTTTTCTATCAAAGTTAATTGGAAAGCCTATAGTTGTATGGATGTGGCCGAAAAAGTTGAAATTCTCTCACGCAGAGGTATATTTCCACAACTTTTTTCCTTCTTTTAACTGTAATATATGTGTTCTTTTGGTGTATACTCACTTTTCAATTGTATTTACAGGTAGCAAATCATAGAGACAACATGCTTAACTATATGCTCTTTCGGATGATCGCTCCATCCTACCAAGCCTCTTCATTAATTTGGCGTCTCCGATAGTGGATGTACCATTCCATGTGTTCTTAGTGGCTACAGTTGTCATCACAACCTCTTATATCACTGTGCGGGTGAGTAGCTTGTAAATTATTTTCTTTTAGGCTGGAAAACGTAGCTTGTTTCTTGTGCATTTATAGGGAGAAAGGGTGGTCACTGGTTTGACTAGCGTGAGGTACATTTGATCTTTTTTTACGATCTTACTTTAGATACTGTATATTTATGTTGGATTGGAGCTGAGGGGTACATAAATACATAGATCTGTTAGTTTATATTAAGTGGCTTGCTAAAAAGCAGTAGAACTATATAGGCTTGTTCACTTTTTGATGTGTTTTGATCGAGCATCGTTTCTTTTTAAGGTTTTGTCTTGCAACAAGATGTATCTGATTTATTTACCAAGGTTTGGACTCCATCGATTTCCAATATGCTAGTGGGAAAATGATAATAAGCTAAATTATTTGTCAAGGGTATATATAGTTGTTCTTGGCGACTAGCTAACTACAACCTTTAATCGATTTCATTAAGCCTCTTAAAACTTACATGGCAAAAGGTTTTGGGTACCATATAATTATGGGTTATTCCTTTTCGTGTGATGTCTACGGTTTTTATCACAGCCTCTTAGTTGCTTTCAATGTTTTTAGTTGTATATTTTTAGGTTTATGTGATCATATTTGGATTATATGTATGCAGATTAGTGGCCGTTTCTACCTGATAATCAATCGTTCATGTGTATTGCTATTGCATCGAGTGTTGTAACTGGTTTTCTTAAGGCTTGTTTTCCTAGTACTGGTGCGCGAATATTAGCTTTGGTTGATGGTCCATGTACTGATAAGAGCGTCACAATTTCATTATCGACTGCTCACACAAAGTGATTCTACTTCATAGTCATAAAAATACAAGCCCTTAGGTCGGTTCAGGGAAACATGAAAGCTGGAATCACGAGTCTTTAGTTTCGTCATTGTAAATGTTAATCGAATATTTGAATAAACATTATTATTAGTTGATTTATTTTCATTTTTTCATATTCCTGTAAAAAACTGTAACGTAGGAACATCATTTTTGTTGTAAATGTACTGAAATATTTTAATAAATATACGTATATATGTTTTTTCAATGTTATTATCTTCGTTCAAAAAATACAGCATATGAAAATTAGCGTTTTGGTGTTTTGTTAGCAATCAACCACCGAACAAACTAATAAGGATATACAAAAAAACCCTTGAAAAATAAAGAAAGCAACAAAAAGGCCCATGAACTTTAAAAAATAAAAAGGAAGGGAAGGGGTTTGATCCAATGGTTGGAATAAAGTTTTCTAGGTTTTCTATTGAGATTAGGTTTTCTATTGATCCCATCTCTCTCTCTCTCTCCCTCTCTCTCTCTCTATATATATATATATATATATATATATATAACATGAGGGATTTGCCACATCATCTAATCAGCCACTAATCCCAGTCAACACATGAAAATCGAAATTTTTAAAAAACTACCCAAAAATGCACTATGCAAGATTCGAACCAAGGTCTGGTTATTCAGCAATAAGTAACTCTGCCAATAGACAAAGGCACAAGTTATGGTAGAAGGTTGGAAAACAAAATATTTAACCACTGTATAATTGTCTACATATTATATTTAACAACTAGACTGAATTTATAAACACATGCATTCGTATGTTCAAAAACTCTACGAAACGCTAAAACACACTGTTAGATCATAAACTTGATTTGGTCGCAGAAGGTGACTAAAGGCCCGAGCCCATAAAAGAAGATTCTAAAATGTCGAAGAAAGACCATAGAAAATATCTATGAAAATGTCTAGAAGCATATAGATAAGTATGGAAAGATATTTAATAAGAAATATCTAGAGACTAGATAAGTATGTAGTAAGAATAGTCTAGAATACCATGGAAAATATCTTGTATCAAGAATCTTCCATGGTCCAGTATAAATAGGGGTGGTGTAAGCATTTGTAACTTGAACGAACTTGCACCAAGAAAATTTCAAGTAATAAACTTACTTTCCACAAAACTCATCTCTTCCTCTAGTATTAGCCTAAAAGGCCCCGTGTGTTTACCAACAAACTGGTATCAGAGCTAGAGCGCCAGAAGATCGAGATGTTGAGTTCAATGAACTTGTACCAATTTCCTCGTCTCATCAAGGATAACTATGGTAGTTGGTGTATTCGGATGAAGGCGTTACTCTTTTCACATGATGTGTGAGAGATAGTCAAGAAAGGTATTGAGAAAGTAGAAGATGAAAACTCGTTGAGTGCTGCCCAAAGGGTAGATCTGTAGAAGGCGAGAAAGAAGGATCAAAGTGCTCTTACTCTCATCTATCAATGTCTTGATGATGCGATGTTCGAGAAAGTTGCAAATGCAACCACTTCTAAGGAAGCGTGGGAGATCCTTCAAAATGCTTTCAAAGGAGTTGATAAGGTGAAGAAGGTACGTCTTCAAACTCTTAGATGAGAGTTCGAAAAACTCCAAATGGAGGAATCCGAAACCATTTCGGATTATTTCACTCGTGTCTTGACCATTTCAAATGAGATAAAGAGAAATGGTGAAAGCTTGACTGACACAAGGGTGATAGAAAAGATTATTCGCTCTTTGCCACCAAGCTTTGATTACATTGTTGTGGCCATAGAGGAGTCAAAAGACATCGACTCTATTACCGTCGATCAACTCATGGGATCTTTACAAGCCCATGAAGAGAAGTTGAAGAAAAGAAGGGGGAAAGAACCCTTGGAGCAAGCTTTATACTCAAAGGTCTCTTTCAAAGAAAGAGAAAGGAGTTTTTTACATGGACGCGAACAAGGACGAGGACGCGGTACTTTTCAAGGTCGTGGAGGATTTCATGGACGAGGACGAGGAAGAGGAAGAGGAAGAGGAAGAGGAAGATAAGATGTTCAGAAAGAAGATGAGATCCATTGGTCTTCAAATAGGAGAGGTCGTGGAAGAGGCTACCAATCTCAAAGAGGAGGTAAGTCTCAAATACAATGTTATAATTGTCGAAAATTTGGTCATTATGCTAGCGAGTGTACTAGCACAAGACAAGTGGAAGAAAAGGCCAATATTGTGGAGGTAGATGACGAAGATGAACTTACTTTGCTAATGGCGAGACATGGCGAACAAGAAAGGACAGAGCCATGGCATATAGATTCCGCTGCCAGTAACCATATGATGGGTGAAGAAGACTTGTTCGTGGAGATGGAGCAAAGTAAAGGGAACGTCACCTTCGGAGATGAGTCAAAGGCATCGGTGAAAGGAAGAGGTAAAATACTTACCCGAGCTAAAGATGGAAGTCACCAATATATTTCGGATGTATACAATGTGCCCAACCTTAAAAGTAACATTTTAAGTGTGGGACAACTATTGGAGAAAAACTACGATATTCATTTCAAAGATCGTAGTGCAACGATAAGAAATCCTGAAGGAAAGCTCATAGCAAAAGTGTCTATGACTAAAAACCGAATGTTCATCTTGAACATTCAACATGTTGAAGCTAAGTGCTTAAAGAGTTGTTTGAAGGACCATTCGTGGCTTTGGCACATGAGGTACGAGCACTTAAACTTTGGTGACTTAAAGTTGATATCTTCTAAGGGAATGGTGAAAGGGTTAGATCAAATTGATTATCCCAATCAAGTGTGTGAAGGATATCTTCTTGGAAAGCATGCAAGGAGTCCGTTTCCAAAGGAAGCGACGTCAAGAGCTAAGGAGCCTCTATAACTAATTCACACGGATTTGTGCGGTCCCATTACTCCACCTTCTCATGGTATGAATCTCTACTTTATGCTCTTTATTGATGATTATTCTAGAAAGACTTAGGTCTATTTTCTAAAAGAAAAATCCCAAGCCTTTGAAGCTTTTAAGAAATTTAAAGCTATGGTTGAAAAGGAGAAAGGTTTAAAAATTAAATCCATGAGATCGGATAGAGGTGGAGAATTTTTATCAAAGGAATTTAATAAATTCAGTGAGGATAATGGGATCCGAAGATTTCTAACGGCTCCTTACTACCCACAACAAAATGGAGTGGTGGAGAGAAAAAATAGAACCATTCTCAACATGGTCCGAAGCATGTTGAAAAGTAAGAAGATGCCAAAAGAGTTTTGGGCTGAAGCGGTTGATTGCTCGATGTATTTATTGAACCGGTGTCCGTCAAAGAGTTTAGACAACAAAACCCCACAAGAAGCATGGAATGGGATGAAGCCTACCGTATCCCATCTAAGGATATTCGGGAGCATAGCGTATGTTCACGTTCCGAGCAAAAGGCGAATCAAGCTTGATGATAGAAGTGAGAAGCATGTGTTCGTGGGTTATGACAAGCAGTCCGAAGGATACAAGCTCTATAACCCGATCACAAGGAAGGTGGTAGTGAGCAAAGACGTGGAGTTCGATGAAGAAGGATCATGGGATTGGAGTATTAAGGAAAATGAAAGATATCATTTTCTTCCTATGACCGACGATGGAGAAGAGATAGGTGAATCAAGAGAAGAAGTCGAACAACCTGAAAGTCCAAATCCAACTCCAACTCTAACCCAAGACTCACCTTCAAGTTCAAGTGAAAGAGAAACAAAGACTAGAAGTCTGTTGGAGCTTTACGAGGTAACTGACGAGATACCCCTACTTTGTTTATATGTGAACCTTTAGATTTTGTGGAGGCTATGAAAGGAAAGAAACGCAGACAAACCATGGATAAGGAGATACATTCAAAGAAGAATACGCGAGAGTCGAGGAACCTTCTAAAATGCCAAAAGGCTAGTGGAGTCAAGTGGGTATACAAGGAAAATAAAAACGCCAAAGGCGTAGTGGAGAAGCACAAGGCAAGACATGTGGCACAAGGCTACAAGAAGAAGCATGGGATCGATTTAACGAACAATCGAGTCTACCATGATCCAAGTAAGCATATCAACACTCGTTATCACTTTATTTGGGATCGCATCGCAAGGAAGGATGGCCGAGTGATACATACGAGTTCTGAAGACCAAGTTGCAAGAATCTTCACCAAGCCGCTCAACGAGCGAGATTTCTCAAAACAAAGGACGATGCTCAGAGTCGGGAAATCAAGTTTAAAGGGGGGGGGGTGTTAAATCATAAACTTGATTTGGTCGCAGAAGGTGACTAAAGGCCCGAGCCCATAAAAGAAGATTATAAAATGTCGAAGAAAGACCATAGAAAATATCTATGAAAATGTCTAGAAGCATATAGATAAGTATGGAAAGATATTTAATAATAAATATCTAGAGACTAGATAAGTATGTAGTAAGAATAATCTAGAATACCATGGAAAATATCTTGTATCCAGAATCTTCCATGGTCTAGTATAAATAGGGGTGGTGTAAGCATTTGTAACTTGAACGAACTTGCACCAAGAAAATATCAAGTAATAAACTTACTTTCCATAAAACTCTCTTCCTTTAGTATTAGCCTAAAAGTCCCCGTGTGTTTCCCAACACACACGAGTCGACTTATTCATTAATCCACTGTATTAGTGTTTTGTGTTTGATAACGCTACGCGGTGGGAAGCGTGGTGATGGAAATCATATGCTATAGATACTTGAGAGTTGGCATATCATCCAAGTAATTTGTTGGACCTTTCATATACTTTTTATCGAATCACAAATTTATGTAATTAATCAGTTAGATAAATTCGTGTGATAATTATCATGTTTTATTATCATCAATAATCATCAACTTTATCAAGTAGGTGTGATAATCGAATAGTTGAATGAGGTTAGCTATCATAAAAATTGGTCTAATTCTTAGTACCTGAATATAATTATTTTTTATAGGTTCATGATTATTACTTTTTATATATCATTGTCAACTCGGTTGTTAGTTTTAGAAGGCGCAAGGGAGAATCTCGTCAAGGGTTTTGAGTAGATTATGCTTTCGAGTTTTTCAGAAATTCAAGGCCAGGTTGCTATTTGCCAAGAGCGTTTGAGTTTGCTTCAAACCTTGAGTCAGTTATAGGTAAATTACTTTACACATTTGTGATTTAAAATCTTTGACTTTTCTTGAAAAGGTATTCTAGGAACGTACCATCCGATTTCTAATATTGACAATGAAGCCTCTGGAGTTCCTATATGTTAGTATCGATTGAAAAATCATGAATTTTTAAGATTTTCTACCTGGAAACTACCTTGGTAAGTAGTCATAGTTTCACATAATAGGATCTAAAAGACGAGCTTGAAGTCATGATTTGAATGTAGCGATTTTGAGGAGACAAGTACAATTTGTTATATAAAGTTTATCCAAGGCACATCAAAGCTCATGAGAACAAATACACGAATTGCATACTAACAATAATTAGATGCGTTGGCACATTTAAAAAGGCAAGAGCCAATGTCAGCAGCAGTAAGCAATGTTGTAATTATTTGAGGACTCAATATGCGTTATTTGGTTTGACAGTTGCCGTGGATGATGACTTGTATCCTGATGGTAAGAATATTTGGCAATGAATTACATCTACCGTAATTATGAGTTATCCTCTCCACAAAACAAAAAAAATGACATTGTGTCTATCGATGTGTTTAGTTAATATTGTTAGAGTGTTGGATATGTTATAATGAGCTAAAATCATGAGGTCAATTGCGTATGTTGGGCCGTTGTTAACTGGAGTTGAGATTTGTTACACGCATCTGTTGCGTTTGGTATCCAATAAGCATCAGTATGACAGCGAACAAGATGCTGATAAAGATTTGAGAAATACCAATGAGTTTTCTACTTACAGCTGACAAAAGAATTGCATCATATTTTTTTAGTTTTTAGTTTTTTTTTTGGTTTCACTGTCATCAGCTACGACTTTTCTATCCATCAGTATATAACATCATTTTGCAAATATATTGACTCTGCTGAAAGGTGTATACTTATGGCATATCATGATTCACTTGATATTGCAGAAATGGTTGGAAGTATGAAGAACGTTTCAAAACTTAATGTTGAAGTCACTGTCAAAGAGCGGAACTTGCTTTCAGTTGGCACAAGAATGTCATTGGGGCAAGGAGGGCCTCTTGCCGTATCATGTCATCTATTGAACAAAAAGAGGAATCAAAAGGAAAATAGAGCTACATCAATCTGATGATAAAGGGCTATCGTAAAAAGTTTGAGGATGTGCTTTCCAAGATTTACAGCGACATTTTCGATATCATGATAAGCATCTGATACCCTTTTCTGGCTAACGCGAACCCATGTTTGTCTTTTGGCGAGGTAACCATGTTGTCATGCTGATCCAAAGATTGTAGTGCAACACACATGTTTAACTCACATGTTCAAAGAAGGATAATATCCAATGTATTCCACGGACTGTGGATTTCGTAGATGGCGGGTTACATTTGATTCACAAGTGGGGTTTTCAATGGTAGACAGACTTATATTCCATTCAATGTAAGTTATATTGATGCTAAAATTTCTCTTATCTTACTCGTAATTCAGCACTTCCTTTTAAATATTGCTTATGATGATTCACGATTATTAAATCCCATGTGATTAGTTCGATAACATAGATCCATACGCCCTATTTTGTAATAACTGATAGGATGTGGGCAAGGCTTTTTGTCATCCACAAATCAACTGAGTTTTTTGCGACACAAAGATGTGATTGAAGCTAAGAAACAGTTGTTAAAGTATTTGCATATAAGCAATCTGCTCATGGTTTATCTACAGTACCGTGTTACTTTATAAAGTGTTCAACATCAAATTCTGATTATCATGCCTTCCAAGTTCTTTCAAAAATTAGCATTGGCTCTAACAATTATCAAGAACACTGTTATTTTATTGTTGGATAAAGCAACCAGTGATCTTGATAGCGTATCAGAAATCTTGGTTCAAGAAGAATTAGAAAAGATGATGAATGAACGCACATGTATTGTTGTTGCTCACCGGCTATAACTTCAGAAATATATTGTTGTGATTAAAGATGGGAAGGTAGCAGAGCAAGGGTCTCATTATGATTTTACATCAGGTCAATCGGGTCCAAAGTGTATTTATAATGGATAAAGCCCCCTAAATCATAGTATTATTTAAAATTTAGGTTATCAACTCTTCAACAGTGCATACTACATAGAAATGTATTACCTTATGACAATCTCAACGCATGACTCCTCAGATATCCAGCAAAAAGGGTGGTGACTTCTTTAAGATCCGCGACACGTAAAACAAGTGCTTCCACATTTGTCGAAGCCACGCATACCATCAGGCGACTGATCATAAAAACACTTCAGCAGCGCCGTGTAAGACAGAATTTTGTTAATGTTGACAAAATCTATTTGCAAATGCTATGTTTTGATGTTCCACATGTAAGTATGGGGAGCCTTCAAATAAGAATATAAAACAATAAAAAGTGCATGAACCCTCTAACAAAAAATGAGTAATTCTGATTACCACTTGAAATGATTTTACTGTTATTGATATACAGTTTCAATGTTCGTTAGAAACCTTTACGCCACGGTTCACTTGGCTGTAGCAGTAGAAATAAAAGCTCAAAACATCAAAAAAAAACATTAAGTCCTTAACATACTTAGCGTATGTCATGATCCTAATTGATCGCAGCCCACTGAATTCCGCCACTTTGGATCTCTGCAAACCTACCAAAATGAAAATCAAACTGAATATTCATAACTGAACATCGTATCCATACGTATTTTACTAAAAAAACTAAAGGAAAAAGGTTCTATGATTATTTACCGTTTTATGGAGGTCGAAGATAGATTCGTGCAAACAACCGTGAAGTGGCCACGCCAACCTCTTGAAAAGGGAGGGCTTTACCTGGTTTAATTCAGTGTGGCGGTGGGCTCAAACCCCGTGGATTAGTCGGCCAATGAGTCAGAAATCACGGTTACAAAAAAAGAAGAAGATAGATTCGTGCATAAGTTGGTTATGCATAAATCACCTTTTCTATTCTTATTTGCTTAAGAGCCATCTCTATTTGTTTCTCCGCATTCAAATATCTCTAAGGCTTTATGGCTCTAGGTCTTCTGCACCATAATGCCTAAAAGTTTCAAGTTATATATAATCAGTCAATACTAAATAAGTCAATGCTTAGATGTGAACAGTAAAATGGTTTATAATGTTTACGTTTCATCACAACCTCCTAATTTACACCATTATAACATTATTGAATGAAGAAGCAAATAGTTTGACAGAAAAAGAAGAAGGCGAGATGTTGTAGAGAAAGAAACGCGCTTAAACCAAAACAATGGCTGCAACCAAGTGTTGAAAGTACTATTGAACTCTTATTACAAAACCTTCAAAGCACCACTGTCCCACTGTAATCCAACAAAATTAACTGAATTTTAAAAGTGCAAAATTGGTAGTTGCTAGAGACGCTGTTTCTTTATAACTTGATGGAGTACACAGTTTTTAATTCAGCTGAGAAACAAATGAAGACTACCAGCTCTCCTTTGCACCAACAACCAAAACAAAAATGAATTCATGAAATGCAAGCAACGATCAATTATATAAATTCTGAATGTTAAACATCATTTCTTCATGAAGATTGATCTATAGACAATGCCTTAAGTCATGCTTCAATTTAATATCTTTTACAATATTTGTTACATTGTCTCTATATATCCCTATCTTTGCTTTTGAAATGGACCAGTTCAAAATAAAAATTGACTATTAACTGAGCACCCTGTCCAGCTATCCTCATTATCCTCATTATCCTCTTCTGCCTCTTTCGCATTATCTTCCAGGATTTCTTTTTCCTCATTGTCCTCTTTTCCCTCTTTCGCATCAGCAAATTTAATCACATTCATAAAAGAGCTACATGATGTAAAGAGCTACATGATGTAAAGAGCTACATGATGTAAAGAGTTTAGTTCCACAGAGTTTACTGCGAGGCTATTCAGTTGTTTGTAGACCATTTAAAACTTTTATGGGTTGCAGAACATGCAGATAGTAATATACTAAACTAACTATAACGAATAAACTAACCTAACCTAATATACTGATAACCAAACGGTTTGTGCATGAACTTGCACAATTGACCATGATAATACTAATAAAATTTATTGTATACAAATGCTCAAGAGAGATGTGGAGCACCAACCACCTTGTAAATGTTGTTAGTTTGTGCCTGCAGCCAACAAATATATCTAAGAAAATGTTGCATATAATATTAAACTGTACTAAAAGTAAAATGATATTAAATTGATATCATGTAAATGCTTCCCAACTATGGCTGCTACTCCTTACCTCAGTTACACAGATACAATTTAAAAAGATTTTGGTTTGTCGCTAAAAGTATTTTAAAATTAAGTGAATTAGTAATATTGATTTACTTATGTAACATTTTTGACTTCGTATGTGACAGTGCATCAGTTGGCTATGTCACGTCAGGTGCTCAAAATTAAAAGGTAGAGCTAGCCATGGGAAAATCACTCAGTGACCAAGCTTTTGCTTCACCAAGTAAGGTTGCAGAAATCTTACATAAGGTATGCATTTTTGTATATCCATATTTTTTTAATAGACAACAAACCTCCTAGATCACTCTATAAGGTTTAAAACTACAGTTATATTCAATTCATACTAACAAAATTGTGTTACATGAATCAAGAAACTTACTTGCTTCCTAGAAGGACAATTAGCAGCCATGGTGCACCTGCAATATTCTCATGTTGAAGTCAAAACATAAATATCAGTAGCTAAAAGGAACAAATTCTTCGGGTACATTTGGAACATAAAATTGATGGCATGGATTACCTCCTGTATCTAGATCAGACAGGGAGATATCTCCTTCTAAGGCTCGAACAACCTGGCTCATCTTGGGCCTACATCATGAAAATGATACCATTTTAACAATACAAATATGTTTTTGGGGAATAGATATGCAGGAGGGACTGTAATTAAAAAGAAGCAAAATTAGTTTTCGCGCTAATTGGTTTTCTATTTGATAGAGATTCATTTGGGGATTTAAAACTCTACACTTTGCGGCATATGGAAAGACATGTGTTACCCTTGATTTTAGAAGTTAAAAAAGAAAGCATATACTGAATTTGCAGGCTGAATACACCTAAAGGGTGTTGCCGAATGCTATTACATGTGGATTGGCGCCTTAGCTTAGCACGTGAAGAATAGTATGCTGTCACAGCCCATATGAACTAATAAAGTTCATTGGTTCACAAAAGTAAAGTAAAGTATATGTAAGTTGGAGGTAGGATAGTTCACAAAAGAGAATAGAAGAGGCTTGCAGTCCAATTATGCGTATGTGAAACTATTCTAAGACAACCAACTACCTCACTGAGTTCGACAAAGTCCTTGCGACTACCGTAGAAATCTAAAAGAGATTTTCATTTTCAAGTTCCATAATATCTTTCTTCCGTTGTCTTTTAAACATGTATTTACTGGCACGGTTTCACTTTTTTTCTCTTCAGGTTATTATCTTATGGTACGGAAATAAACATGATCGGTATGTCAGGTATTTAGCTACGGCGGTAAGAATCAAGCACAAAAAGGAAATTTAAATTTTGAAGTCACATAATCACACTAATGACATTATGTAGTATCAAGTGCAAATCATCTATATAGTATACCAAGAAAGTGCCTATTTTGACCCAAACATCCAACTCTGCCACCCTTTTGCAATAGCTAAACACACAAATTAGAAATATAAAAAGGATGCTTGGAAAATTAAATTGAGAATTAATATTTATCACATGCAGGTCCATTTAGAGAAAGTAGTCACTGCAATTCCATTTAGAGATGAGAGAAAATAAGTAAAAATATAAGCATGTACCTGGGTTGTCGCAACAAAGATACCAATGCAACATATAATAGCTGTGCAAGCTCGGGATCAGATCCTTGACTGTTGTGGTGGGTAGCAGCAATTGATGAAACATACTGTTCTAGCAACCCTTCTAAAAATCTATTCAGATTTCTTAGCTGAAATTTTGGATCCTTCGAGCACAGTCTCACGTAGATACCTCCAACCTGTTGACAAACTGAATCACCATTATAATGGGTGAAAGATGTTACTAACCTTGACTGGTACGAATACTCACTTTCATAGATGGCTCTAATTCTTTTATAGTGAGATAGCGAAACAAAAAAGAGTCATGTTATATGGAGTTACCTCAGGTTGAAACTCCACAAGTCTGCGTAAAGAAATGAAAATTAATTTAGCAAAGACATGAATTCAAAGACAAGAAAAGCATATTGTGATGTCTTTTTAGAATCTGAGTAATGTCGATCAAGACAAAAATTGACTATGTGTGTTAAAAAAGAACAGACGAGGCGGAGCATATAGCTTGGATTCCAGTTCTCTTCATGGATCTCATACTTAAAAGTACGATTAAACTCCCCTTTCTTAATTTTTAAAGGGTCGAATTTCTGAGTCTCGATCGAAACTGCATCCATACCATTTTCCCCGTATAGAAACTGTATAACATCCGCGAGAGTGTTCCTGACTGTGCCACCATACTTCACCATGATATCTTCCATAGCTTTTACCAACCACCTCTAAATGTAACCAGTTTCATTGGTACTGCTGTTTTCGAAATATTGTGTAGTGTCAAAGATTAACAGTAAAATAAAGTCACTATACAGTAATAAAAGTTGCTTATAAGTAATAATATTTTAAACTAATTTGTGAGGTTCTTACTAAAATGTGACTATCATACGACTTGAAGTCTGAAAATATAGCCAAAAGGAGCCTAATACCAAATGCACCTTTATCATAAGTTGCGGTGACATATTCTGAATATCATGACTCGCCTACATTGTTGGACCTTCTGCAAACACAATCACCATGTCCCATTCTTTTATGTCTCAGTCGAATAACTACAAGAAGACCACGTTGCCATTGTGTTCCAATGTTGCAACCTGCATTCAATGGTTAACCAAATTGGGAATCACCTTTACACCATGAGATATCACAGCCCTAGTTTCATCATTAATAATGAGAAAAGGTCCATAAATAGTGATTATGTGATGGGTAAGTATGTGTGATTTTATAATAGTAACCCATCTTGGACAGGCAATCATCTTTTTGAAAGTAGCTGAAATTGTATATTCTTCATATTTTTTTTCTAATAAAATATCAATCAAGTGCCATCATAGTGGTGTAAAAAGGGTATGTCCAATCCTGAAATAGGATGACCATAGTATAAATCATAATATACATATGTAGAGATAAAATCATGGATCTGGGGGTTAGGGTGTTCATCGATGCAAAAAAGGACAACACCAGACTAAAGCAACATCAAACTAGAGACTGGAAAATTATGAAAACTGAAAGCCAAAAACCTGTTAAATATCTAATTGGATAATTCGACTGATGATAAATAATTAGGGGTTATAAGCATAAACCCTAATCAATTCAACTGTTGATAATTAATTAGGGTTTACACAAACTGAAAAAACGATGATGGATTAGATGTTTGATTGAAGGTTTAAAATAGTTACGATTCAAACAGTTTAATAGGTGTTGGATGGAGGAAAATGGATATGAAGTTGATGGTGTGTGTGTTTTCCCCGTGGGGTGTGTTTTTTTTTCAGTCGGTAGGTTGATAACAAATAAGGAAAAATTGACCTAAACCTATTATATATAAATGTGGTATGAAAACGCAGTTTTGGGTAAAGTGCGGCCCGCTATTTTTAAACTGCGTTTTCGTGTAGTAATTTTGGAAAGTTTTTGAGATTTTTTAGCTAACAAACAAATACTATTGGTTTAGGGGTGCCATGTCACATATGACTGGGATTAAGGGTGTGGTATTAAATCATAATTATACCTATATATAATATATATATATATATATATATATATATATATATATATATATATATATATATATATATATATATATATATATATATATATATATATATATATATATATATATATATATACTAGTTACGTAACCCGCCCAACGGGCGGGTTTAGTTCATAAGACTTTTACGAAACGATGTCTTTTGTTATGTTGTAAGTGTTTTTAGAATATTTCGTGTGTCTTAGATTATCGTGTTTGGTAAACAAACGGACCTTTGATAAGATAATGTCCCTTTGAAGATAATTATTTAAATTTTAAGTAATGATGAATATATTATGAAAATGTGCAATACTCAAAGACTTATTAAAGTACAAAATGAAATGAAATGTAATTGCATAAGAAGAAATAAAATTTAATAAATTACACACCATCTTAGATATTGATATATAATTTTTTTGAACATCTTAGATATTGATATAAGACATAATAGTTTTCTTGTAAGTGGCGTTTGTTTTTTAGTATCAGTGGTTGTTGGATTTAGTATTAATGGTTTTTTGTTTGTGCGTTTTTTATTTTTTTAAGTTTGTAAATTAGCCCTTAGGTATATTTGAGGTATTTTTTTGCTTTTTAGTTATATTTTAGATGTTTAATTCTAATTTGGTTATATTATAATTATTTATTTTTATTTTCTTAGTTGTGATGGAAAATTTAGAAAATAAATATAATATATTTTTTGAGCAAGACAATATATAAAATATACGATACTTAATATTTGAAAAACAAACTAACAAAAAAAATAATTTTCTAACAAAAAGTTTTCGTTAATTAATATTTCAAAGTATTGATATATTTTAAACAAATACCACAATAGTTATAAGCATTAGTATAATTTATGGAAGATGCAAACAATATTTTTAAATTAAAAACACGATAAGTTTAAATATAAAACACAATTATAATTCTAAAATATCTGAAATTTTTTTGATATATCTTTTTTTTTGTAAAGCAAAACCCAAAGTAGGGACTTTTTCAAGAGATTCTTTCCTTAATAGGAAACAATCATTTTATTTATTCCTTTAAAAAGTGTGTGTATTCCTTAATTTAGTAAGAATTGTCTAATTTTCGTACTTATTGTTAAGTGAAAGTTAAAATTCGGGTTAAAAATATACGTGTAAAAAACGTAAAGAAAAAAACTTTCAGAAAAACGGGTTGAAAAATGTTAAAACTTTAGGATCAAAACTATCAGTTATAAAACTCTAGGGGTTGCACCAAAAACAAAGTCAACCATCCGTCTACACTGTCGCCTGAATCTTTTATCCCCAAAACAAAGAAACTTACCAAACCACCATCCATCCGTCTGAACATGAATTTGATCATATCGTAACAAAGGAGGTCAGTTCTATTTATGAATTACAAAACTTAAATTCAAATTAATTTAATTTTAGTTTTGATTGGGGTGTACTTTGGGTGTTATTGAGGTTTTTTGCTAGGATCTACCAGTTTGTTTATTAATCAATTACAAACATTGTTGTTAATTAAAAGGTGTTGGGATGTACCAGGTTCTATTTCATAGATGCATATCATGAGTTTGCAGCTATCAAGTGGTTGAAGGAAAAACCGTTGACAAGATTTGATGATGCACAATGACTTTTTATTTAAAAGGCCGAGGAGATGAAGCTTATCAAAGTCTTTGTAAAGCTTCCAACAAAGTTTGAAACATATTCACTTGCAAAATTACAACTTATAGTTCCAATACAACCCGAAACCGTAAAACTAAATCTTTTCCCAAACCCTAACCCTTTACCCAACCTTCCAATTCTATAAATTGTGAACTAAAATCATTGAAGAACAAAAATATTCAACATCATGAAGGTAATTTTTAAGTTAATAAATTTAAGGTATGTTGTTCAATGTTCATCATGTTATTAAGTTATCATTGATTTGATTTTTTGATATAATTTTTCGTAATCAAGTCGTTGGTTTTTTATTGGTGATTTGATTGAGAAAAATTCGTACCAAACTATTCCCTATAAATTGAGTGTAGATACAATATCAGTTTACCCATAATAGGTTATAGATACAGTATGAGTTTACCCGTAATACAATATGAAGTTAGTGAAATTGTATTCTCAATTTTGCTTCAATCCTAAAAAATTAGGCATGTAACATCCATGTTGTCATTTATTATCCGCTATATATTGGCTGATTGAATTGGTCAATAGAAACCCGTGTAGGTAAAACGATGCATCTTAGAATGTCAAGATGAGAACCACGGTATGTAGTATAAAGAAAATCAGTTTAGTACATAATGTTGTCCTGTCGAAAGAAAAAAAATGACCATTACCTTGCTACTTTGTGACTGTTTTAGGTTCAAACAGCTTATAAATGAGCTCTACTAAGCTTTCACCCAGACCGAGCGCAAAGGAAGAAAAAGGATAGCATAACATGCTGGTTTGAATTCTCCAAGTGTGAGGTCGACCAAGGAACCTGTAAACGCCAAGTATATGTATTCATTCTGTGAAGCTTTGGCATCATGGGTAAAAAAACGATTCTTGAGGAACTGATGATAGTCCTCTGGTTAGTATATTCTTATGCCCAGAAAAGTGAAGTCACTTTGGCGATGGATCTATATATTCTGATAGGAAAACACACATGCTCAACACCTCCAATCTTAGTGATTTATTTATGGTGTATCAAGCAGCATCATAGACATTTGGTTAGAGAGGTGTTAAGGAAATCTTTAGTCTTTAGTTAACACACTTTATGTTATCAGATCTATGGTGTTTGATGACAAAAAGAGAAAAAAAAACAATGGTGATTCAATTAGCGGTATGTTTACTGACGTTGTTCAAAATTTTGTTAGTGGAAGTTAGCCATAATACACAAATGGGAATGAATTAGTAGTCGGGAAAATTAGAAACCTTGAAACACGTATATGGTATATCTACTGTTTAGGAAGTACAGTTTAGGATTTGGATGGTCTTTGATTGACAAACACCTTAGATACTATGAATTAGTTTAAAGGTATTTTGTTTTTATCCTTTTATGTTTTAAACTAAAATAAGCTTTTATAAAGGAATTTTGTTTTATCATTTTGCGTTTTAGCGTATGATATTGGCTTCCAAAGTTGTTCAATGATGGTTTTCTGATTATTATATGTTCATGTTTGCAGTCAGCCAGGATGCATAGATAAAGTGTCCTGGGGAACAATCAAACTCGCTCTAGGGTAATTACCATCAGCGTTGCCATCAGCAGCTGGAATTGCAGCACTGGCAACATCATTTAAGGCTGTTTGGAGAGAGTATGGGTAATGGAAAGGTGAAAGTACGAGGTCGAGAGCAGTAAATGATAGTACTGAGTATGGTTGTAAGTTGTGAAACCACCTCAGAACTTTGTAAACCGACGACAACTACAGAAGAGAAAACTTAATGAAAAGAAGGTGATTTTCCTAAAAATCCTAATGTCGCTTTACTTATTTCATTACAACTGTGCGTTTAAGACATATGTTTGAGATATTAAGTTACTAACATCAAGTTAGACGTTCAATGAACTTCGATAAAGCAATAAAAAAGGGGATTATTCTATGAAACAATTCACCAAAAACTAACAGCGGATAAAACTTTCTTCAAAACGTGTATCATGTTAGAATAATGGATGATCAAGATTAGAGCATCAGTTTAACTTTTTAAAAATTTGGACGGACAACCTCTATCGTATTATCTAAGCAGCTTGGACCAGAAACTCTTGGTATTCTCATAATATTTATGTATTATTACAGTGAATTTTCACTATATTAGCGTACACCATAGGTCTTTCTAGAAGTCGTCCGTTTACCCTCAGGTAGGGATGTGACTGTATACAACATACCTCCCAAATACCCCGCTCCAGCAAGATTGGGCATAGTTGTTTGTAAAATATTCTAAAACTTTGAATAATACGATTTAGGATGTTGTATGCACTAAAATAGTCTTTGGTTCACTTTTTAGCTTTTTTCCATATGATATTGCGTCCAAAGTTGTTCAATGATGGTTCTGATTATTATATGTACATGTTCTGCAAGCAGCCGGGATGCACAGATAAAGCATCTCCAGGAATAATCAAAGTCGCTTTGGGTTAATTACCATCAGTATTGCCATCAGCAGCTGGAAATGCAGCACTGGCAATTAAAGAAGGATATGGAGTTGGGTTAGATTCTGTTCTCTCCAGATCATATAACTCCTCATCAGAGTCCTCCTCGACTACGGTATCTTCTTTGGTTTTTCTTGCACTGATTTTCTTATTAACATGGACATTCATCATATCCTCAACGGCTCGAAGTGGTTTCTCCTAGGTGCTTCAGCAACTAAAAGTTTTAATCAAATTGGTTGAGTCCCCATTTCAGGTATATAGGTAATTTTTTGTTGATATTTTGTCTTTGTTTATTAGAGGGTGTTTGGAAGAGGATGTTAAATAATCAAAATTAGAAAAATAATCAACAGTACAAAAAGATAACATATGTTTGATCATTTTAGGACTTCTAGATAGTTCGGTGCCAAGTTCATTTTTCATAATTTATTCAACTTTGGACATGAGCAATCTTTAGTTCCTAAACCGTTTCTTGCAAACTACAGGAAAAATGGTCTAGATTTCACCCCCAAAACCACAGTTAAGTCACTGACTTCATAGCAAATTGTTTGCATGCATCAGCTCTTTCGGCATCTATTTTATCTTAAAAGGGTCAAATGGGTCAGATTTTGAACTAAAAAATAACCATTTTGGTGTTTGTCATTAGGTTCTCTAATATGGGGTTCCTGATGCTTTGAGCTTTTTAATGGTTGGGTTTGGGTAAGTTGGCATTTATTGGTTTTTGGTTAATCGTCTTTAGGTTTCTCGGTTGTGAACTTAAGCTTGTCTCTGACATTGATGATCAGGAACACCTCAGGATGATGATCTCAGGGATGTTATTTTATCATTCCAATACAAATATGAAGCATAAGAATCCAGCAAGTGTGATAAGAGAGGCTCTTACTAAGGTGCTCATGTACTACTATCCGCTTGCTGGTCGGGTTAGGGAAGCTCCAGGTTATAAGTTGATGGTGGATTGCACTGGTGAAGGTGTGTTATTTACCGAGGCTGAGGCAGATGTTAGTTTGAAATTAAGATGTGCTCCAACAAGTAGCTACTCCAAGTACCTCGCTGGTTTCCGACAGACCAGCAATCTCATGTAGTCTTCTCTATAACGAGAATCCTTAGTGTGATAAGTGTCGATGTGGTGGAAAAATATGGCTACGGTTACTTGCTGGAGATTGTGATAAAACGAGCTGACCCAAAACATTACAAGTAGACACCACGTGACTTTCTAGATCTTCATCTCAATAACAAACATATGATATGTTGAGTATGTATTGCGAAAGTGGTAGGTTGATAACTAGGACATACTATAAAGCTAATTTTGGATTTATCAATTTTTGCATGACATGTGTGCTGTTGAAGCTACAATAGACTTAATGAAGTCTAACATTGCCCATAAAGAGGCTGCAAATAAAGGTTTCACCATCTCATCATATGGATTTGCCCAACTAAAGAGAGGCAAGTAACTTGCTACTTGGGTTATAGTCTTACAGACATACCAGATGAATTTGGATTTGGACTATGACAAAGTTTACTAAAGCAAATTAAAAATGTGAATACGCCACATGCATAAAACAAAATTTAAAACATAAATCCAGAATCCTAACTAAATCAGAAACAACTCAAAAGCTATTTATAGAATCTTATATAAATAGTGTCATAATAACTGAAAATTTCACATTACTGTTAATTGTTGTATAGAATCTTTAATAAAATGTTATAATAACTAAAAGTTATAACAATAAAACGGTAAAAAAAACCTATTAATATTTCAGCAAATGATTAAACTATGAATTAATTTAAAGTATCGTACACAAAACAACATACGTTGATAAAAGTGACCTATGTCTACGCAAAAACTATATATGACCACTTGCCACATGCGTAAAACAAAATTTAAACCCTAAATTACATAAACAACTTATAAGCTATTTAAGTTTTAATAGATAAAACTTTTTTTAGTGAAAATATTAAAAAAAATCCCGTGCGTGCACGGGGTATTATAACTAGTTATAATCTTAAAACACAATCAAAGACGGAACTTACACACGGGCAAAGCCGCAAAGGGTTATCGCCCTCTCAAAAATTTCGATCTTATATTATATTTTATACCCTTTTTAATATGGTTTAGTTATTTTTAATAGAAAAATTAAGTATAATTTATATCGTCCCCCTTAAAATATATTTTTCGGATTAGCCCCTTTGGAAAAAATGTTCAAGTTCCATCCCTGAACACAATAATATTCTAAAACTATGTAAAAATATTTTTGAATAGCGAGTTAGTAGTTAATGATTTGAGCCTATAATGACATCTATTTGGTAGTCTGCTTTTATTTAATTTGGACCCCCGAAAATTTTTAATGAAACTCTAACTTAAAACCTCTTTAAAAAACTTTTCTACGGTTACCTTTGGTGGCCAACCAACTCAGTTACCTCGGTTTGCAAGATGATATCTGATTTTAAATTATTTAAAAAATATTAATATATGTTAAGATTAAGAATAATAAAACTACGTAGATAATAGCATTTCGGTTGCAACATGATATTAGTAAGATGATAAACCTAAGTACTTGTAGCCGTTCAGGATGATAAAAAGATGTACCAACCACAATCACCAAGTTACTGATGTAGTCTCCGAAACACAAACTGATACAAAAGATGTGTCGAAATCCGTTACTGATTTAGTCTCCGAGACACAAACTGATACAAAAAATGTAACCAATCTGGGATAAAAACAATTCCTAATTACAAAAGAAAAAAAAAACAAAGACGAACCGTATATGGAGCCATGTCAGAAAGGCTATAATTCCTTTTTATTCTGGTGGAACTGCATTGCCTTATAAAGTATTTTTGTGCATGGCTGGCAAACTGAGTAGGAGTTATGGATGTATATGAATGGATGTATAAAGATAGCGTTTTTGGTTTGAATACTACATTGCATCTTTTGGTACATGATTTTACGGATAATTTAGGGTAGAGGTGGAATCAGAAAAACGGTCGTGCTTACCATTGTATGCAAACCGAGACCAGATTGGATAAATTTATGGGAAATGGTTATTAAGCAGGCTTTGGAGCCTTTGATTCGTAGGGCGGAGAAATGGGTGCCTTATGAAAGGCGTAAAGATACTCCTATACTTGTGTTAGGTATTGCGGGGTTAAGGAGATTGAATGAGGGAAGCGTTGGGAGAGTTTTGAGTGATGTGTGAAGGTACATATGTTTAAGTTTAGGAAAGGTTGGACTCGGGTTCTAAATGGGGGAGAAGAAGCGTGGCATATGGGGATGTTTGGAAACTCGACGAAATGGGATAGTTTGGGTCTTATTGATCTTGGTGGTTCGTCGTTGCAAGTAGCTACAGAAGTTAGAGAGCACAAAGTACGTGGATGATCGTGTTTTCAGAGCAAATATTGGATAGTCTGAACACGATATAATGGTTACCGGATTTTGGATTAAAGAAAGCTTTGATATGCAAGTTTAGTTTATGGTAATCAGATTGTCATTAGCAGAAATTGGCAAGAAAAACAACAGAAACTGATATTTTCAACTTAAACTTGTGATTGTCAAAATAATCAAGGTTGGGATTCAAGTTGAAACACCTAAATACAACAATTACATGAACTCACACGCATGATTTCTTATAAGTATATAAATATATCGGTTGTTTACTAATATCTTTTTGTTGCTTGCATGTGTATAACTTTTTATATATTATATCAGCTGGCAAGTCTTCAATCCTATTCGATGAGAATCCTTGGGATGACGATATGCAAAAGCTTGGAAACTGTCAGAAGTGTTCAAATGCCTTTCCCTTATATAAAATAGACTTTCCTGCAGGCAAACAGCCCATGCTGCATACAGTAGCCCATGCCACGACCACCTTGGCACCTGCTGCATCCCGCCCACCACAGCGCCTACCCTCGTTCAACGCGTCATACAATCTATCTGCTGGTTCACGCATGTCCAGATCTTTATTTTAAAAGAATTTCATACACTCTTTGATCTCTGTGCACAACCGTTCATCCTACACAAATCTGTTTAAAAAAATTAATTAATAATAAAATATAATATATACAGACAGTTTGAAGATTAAAAGGTCTTTTTACAGCTTTTGAGAGTAAATCAACACCCAAATGTCCACTCATCAAAATTGTTGATAGCTAACCCTCCTAATGTAGAAGAAGAGCCTTTGCCACTACACGAACCACACGAACCGTAGCCAGAGACTTCATTATATTGCCATTCGACCTGCGGCAATAAAAAACAAACTTAAACATCCAAAATCTTTCTGAAACAGACTTGATTTTTAACAATTTACAATTACACAATATAATCAACATCACACACTTTCTGAAACAAACTTTACTTGAGTTGGTCCCACTGGGTAGATATATCTGAAGCAGCCTTCACCTTATCTCAACACAAAAGGCTTAGTTTCGACTTTGAATCATCAGATAAGGAATTATGCCCTTCAAATGATTCCTCCGCTACTTACAAATTGACACACCTACATAAAAGAACTGACTAAGGTAATAACAAAAGCCGATAATAATAGGTTATCAGTTTCATTTATGTATGCTGAAACTGGATGACTCATTTGTCTGTTTAAAGCATCAAACAGGTTACAGCTAATTGTCTTCTTCATATCAGATAATCAATTACCTTATAATTACAATGCCTGCAGAAAGAGTGAGAACATCCACTAAAGTTTTGAATGAAGAAATCATTTACTTCTGCTTGACACCAAACCTCTGCAACCAAAAGAATGTGTTATATATTAAACATGATTACCTCGTGTTGCATTTATTAATTTTCAATACCAAAAAATCTATTGGTAATGATATTTTTTAAATTTTGATATATGGAAAAAAGAGGGAAACTTGTTCTCAATCAACTATCAGAAGACCTACTTTTTCATACGTGACACGGCTGCCAAGAAGTGAGTGAGTTCTAATAATGATATATGTCTCACCATTTCGGATCAAATGAAAATACTCCTCCCTCAGTTCTAATCTGCATGTTGTGACATGTTAGGCCCATCCCGTTGAGTGCATGACTATAGGTCGTAATGTGAACTGATTTACTATGTGAATGGGTTGATTTAGGATGTGTTTAATCTTAAACGGGTCAAATGGGTTGAATCCGAAAAATTAGCTAACGGGTAAAAGGGTGATATGGGTTGAAAGTTGTTCAAAATCTATTTTAAGGCATAGAACTTCCTAAACCATTTTATTCAATAATTCAAATTACTGGCCTAATAATATTGATATTGGTAATCATTGTTAGCGCGTGTTCATGTTTGTAAGAAATGGACAATGGTCAATCTAACATACCCGTTTTGACTCATGCTATAGATTACTACCTGCTAGACGACTAAAACCCTATAAATACAGAGGGATCTTATTGGCGACTGAGTTATGCTCATATATACCTGAACTCTTCGCATATTTAAAGCATACATGGCGATGGTTGACTATGACAAGAGACGAAAATCAAAGGGGATAGTAAATCGAAATAAAATTCATCATTCGTATGTAACCACAGTTACCATCGTGTGTTTCTCATAAGGTGGGGGTCTGCTCGTGATTACAGTTGCCACCGTGAGGGGTGTGGTCTTAGTGACAGCCGCAGATACCATGATTTTGCTCTGTTTCAAACTAACTTACATCACAAACCTGTAGATCCAACATTTCAGGTTGTAGTCACTGATAACACCAACATGTAGATGCAATGTTTCAGGATGTAATCACTCTCGTTCCCGCTCAAAACTCGGGAGAAGCAACCTAAAGAATCAAAACACAGCCACTGTTATAATTTATGTCCAATTAATTGGTCAGCGGTTAGTACTTATTTTTGTTACTAATATCAAACTTCTACAAAACTCTTCCATACGAACACACTAACCTTATCGCAAATTCATATCCACTGTCTTTTCAGGATTGGATGGAGCTTGTGCGCTCTATCAAATGCAACTTCAACTCACGTGTCATCTATATTTTTAGTTAATCACCCATATCAGATTCCGCAGCGAGGGCAAGGATGTCAGCAGAGGACACCCCCACATTGTAGAGCTTCAACTTTGCAGCTTGTGGTGGCACTTTAGCACAAATGACGATCCAAGCAAGCCATGTGTTATAACTATAAAAATAATCAGAAATAAAAAATATCAATAATTAATAACATCACGGTGTTATATAAAAGTTGATAGTATGTCCATATCCGATCCCGATCATGATGGTGTTTTATTACTATAACCACCAAACAAACCATAATTCGAAACCAGCCTTACTAGTATCTAAAGTTTAAACTGTGACATGAATACAAATAGATACACAAAATAAAAAAATTAGGGTTTTGAGAAAACAAATATATACCTTTAAAAAAAACAATAAAGATATTAACCGGCAAAAAAAACACCATATGCATACCTAATTTAAAAAAAACTGCATATGGATCGCATGTAGTTGAACCGGTTTGAGTTTCATCAAGCTTATTTACCTTGTGTAAGAGCGAGATGATCATTGCAAGCTATGAAATTACCAATCTCGTTATCTTTAATCCAATCTTGTATATGTATCGACTGAAGATGTCATGTTATCTTCAATCCAATCTCGTTGATTGGGATTGAAGGTGTTGATGGATGATTTGTGTGGGTTTAAAAATCGTGTGTTTTTTTTATGGTTTTGTAAGATACGAATAATGAGAAGAATTATATTAGGGGTAAAATATGAAAAAAGATTTAGTTTCCAAAATAAATTAGATATAACCCATAGTCAATAAGAAAATGCCATGTAGGATATGACATGGCGCCATCTTATTTTCCTATGTCAAACTTAGCCCCATATATATATTATAGATATATATATATATATATATATATATATATATATATATATATATATATATATAGGGGGACTTTATTTACAGAACCAATCTTAGTGACAGAACTTGCAGAACTCCTTTCAACCAATCATAATTAAGTATTATTAATAAATTTAATTTAAATCAAAAGGGCATAATAGTAAAACCTACATTTTACTTATTTCTTATTAAAAACGTTTTCAAAATTCATTAATTTTCGTTTTTTCAAAAATATATTTTTTTCTTTTTAGCATTCATATTTTTAAAAAATTTAAGAACATGTATGTTTTTCTCTTAAAAACATGTATGTTTTTCTCTTAAGAACATGTATGTTTTTTTTATATGAACGTAAATATACATCTTTTTATTGTGTGTATTACTTTTTTGAATTTGAAACAAATATTAAATAACCTAAACCTTTATAAATGAAAAAAAAAAATATTCATGTACATACATATTACATTTCTTTAATAACAAGTACAAAAAATCATATATACAACAGTTGTATCTCTCTAGAAATGACAAATTATCTTCATCTGTATATGTGTTCATCTACTTCTAAGTCTTCAAATGATATCGTCTTTCATCTACTTCTAAGTCTTCAAAAGACATTATCATCTTTCATCATCTTCATATATCTAAAACAAGCATGCACAAAAACAAATCAAATCACAAACATATATACACATTTCTTTCATTAATCTTATACGAGCGATAAAACACATATGTTTCTTATAACATAAATATTTTTATAACAACAAAATATATTTTTTTATAATAACGATAAAGAAACCATACTTAAAACATACATGTTTCTTAAAACGTAAAATATACATGTTTCATACTTTCTAAAACGTATATGTTCCAGACATGTTTCAAATGCATACCCCTCATTATAAATCTCATGCACATAAGAAACATAAATGCTTCTTATAAGTTTAAAATACCCGTTTCACACTTTCTGAAAAATATGTTTCAAAAATGCATACCCTTCTATTACAAAAAAATCTGGCACATGTAAAAAACATACTTGTTTCTTATTAGAAAAAACACTCATGTATTGAATTCTTATCATGATCAAAACATATGTCTACGAAAAACATGTATGTACACTAAAACGTACATGTTTGATATAATGTAAAATATACATTTTATACACTTGCGAAAACATATATGTTTTAGACGTATATCCTTATTTTAAAAATCAAACATACATGTTTCTTATACCGTAAACATACATGTTTCACACTTTATGAAACATTTTCGTATCAAAAGAATATCGTTCTTTTACAAATTTTATAAACATAAAAAACGTACATGTTTCACTACTTAAAACATACATGTTTCTTGTAATCTAAAACATACATGTTTCACACTTTAGGATTATACGATACATGTTTCTTTTAATGTAAAACATACATGTTTCTTGTAATGTAAAAACATACATGTTTCACAAGTTAAACATTAACTTGGGAATATCTCGAAACATAAAAAGATTAACGAGAATAATCAAAAAAAGGTTTTGTTCTCAGATTTTGTTGGCTACTCGCCTCCAGTAAACCCGCCGTCGAATCCGTTTTCCATATCACTAACACCACGCGCGCATCTTGCCGGCAGCAAACACAACCACCACAGCTTGTCAAAATAACTTTATAAATCAAAAGATGCGGGTTATAAGAAAAGAGGATATAGATCAGAAGATGTTGTATTTCTATTCAAATGATTTCGATCATACACGATTAATAATCGTTTTGGATCCGATATCTTATGCAACGATTGGAAGATCTGGGATTTTTATTCAAAAGATTAAAGGACATACCTGTATAGCTATAGTAATCTTTGAATCTCGTGTTATGCTTGTTCGATCTAAACAGATTCGTGATGTTTATTTTTTTCTCCGAACGATGGATCTCGAAAGAGATGTGTCGTGCGATTTTTTGTGGTTTTATTGGTTCATCAATGGTGGCTGTTTTTTGTGATCCGTTGGTTGGAGGAGCAGAGGAGAAGAGAATAATGGAGCGACGTTATTTTTCTGGAGAGAAATTAGGATTGATTAGGTTAAATAAAAATTACAATTATCTGGAAGGAATTTTAAATTTATGGAAAATTAAAATTCTTAATTTGCCCTTCATTTAAATTTTGTATAGAAATTAAATTGTATGTATTAACAAAACTGCCATTTTTGCATTAACATATTGTACTTTATGCTATATTAGGAGTAAATAAAAGGGTTCTGCAAGTTCTGTCACTTAATGGGTTCTGCAAATAAAGTTTCAATATATATATATATATATATATATATATATATATATATATATACATACATATATATATATTATATATATATATATATATATATATATATATATATATATATATATATATATATATATATATATATATATATATATATATATATATATATTATATATATATATATATATATATATATATATATATATATATATATATATATATATATATATATATATATATATATATATATATATATATATATCTATACATATATATATATCTATATATATATATATATATATAAATATATATACATATATATATATATATATATATATATATATATATATATATATATATATATATATATATATATATATATATATATACATATATATATATATATATATATATATATATATATATATATATATATATATATATATATATATATATATATATATATATATATATATATATATATATATATATATATATATATATATATATATATATATATATATATATATATATATATATATATATATATATATATATATATATATATATATATATATATATATATATATATATATATATATATATATATATATATATATATATACATATATATATATATATATATATATATATATATATATATATATATATATATATATATATATATATATATATATATATATATATATATACTAGCGTCATAACCCGTCCAACGGGCGGGGTCGTTTCGTACATCTTTTGTAAAAGTACGTTTGTGTATCACATATATCTGTTGGTAGTGTGACATGTTTTTGTTAAAAGAAAACAAAAAAAAACTAATCTTTGATATATTTAGGACTTATCCCACCCAACGGACATGTTTTTTTTTTCCAATGTGAATATTTGATTGTACAATATCAGTTTTTTAAAGTACTCTTATTTATCCTTTATTTTAATTCCTAGTGTACATATAGCTATGTGTCTAACTAAACTTTTTTTGTTAAATGTAACGTTTAATAGTGTTAAGCCTTGGTAAACCCAACGACTATGTTTGATTTCATGTTTCACGAATGTACATCAATCTACGGGTTCTCATATTAATCTCTAAATTTATATACATTTACGGTTGTGATTTGTTTTGTGTAGTTTTTACACATTTTTATCAATGAGTCTCTCTCATTGTGAAAATTGATGGTAACTTACCTAAGCCTTAGCTAAAATCGTTCGGTAGAAATCAAAGTTTGTTTATTTAATGTACGAGAAAACATGAACGAAATGTTCGCTTAGTTAAATGAATGAACTAACATGATTAACAATGTCGTTTGTTCATTTACGTTTGTGAGTGTTCGTTAATCCGTTCATTAAGGTTAATTTATATATGTTTGTGGTTGTTCACTAATATTAAGTATTTCACGTGCTCCTTTGTGTATGGTTGAATAATATATATAATACGTGTACATGTTTAAATAATTTTTTTGAATGGCTTACGTACGTGGTAGTACTTATAAATATATAATCTTGATGTACATCGAGGCTAGCTCGAACTATTCCATTATAATCTAAAGGCACCAAGGAAAATATAGCATTGAACTTTTTGTTTCGTAACATAGAATATATTAGCCAATGTCCAATATGAAAAAAAAGACTCATGCAGAACCTAAATATTCATAACTTGTTGGATATATGTCAATATTGTATCATTAAAAATAGTATAAACAATGTACTCCATTATGCACATCTAATCATAATTCTCAGGGTCTTCCGGGAAAATATATTGTGCTCAAATTCTTTCATTGATTGTACTCTAATTATATTTCGCTTGATATCCGAGGTACATACTTTATTATTCATTTACATTTCTATTAGTTATTTTTCTTCGTCTTGTGCAAGCATGTAAAGTTTGTGATATATATATATATATATATATATATATATATATATATATATATATATATATATATATATATATATATATATATATATATATATATATATATATATATATATATATATATATATATATATATATATATATATATATATATATAATCTTCTTATTTGATCCTAACTCTATATAGAGTAGGGATCCAGTAAGAAGAAAAAATAAAATGAAAAGAATAAGAAGAAATTCTGACCACAAATTCCACAAAGGAAGGAGAATTTTAAGGGAAGATGCATCTGACTTTGTAGGTGCATCTGAAATATGTGGCTGTGGTTTCTTCTCATTCTTCTCATTTTACTTAATCTTCTTATTTGATCCTAACTCTCTATATATATATATATATATATATATATATATATATATATATATATATATATATATATATATATATATATATATATATATATATATATATATATATATATATATATATATATATATATATATATATATATATATATATATATATATATATATTCTTTGGCATGATTAACCGACAAAGTAAACAAGGTATAGTAAGTCGTACATTGTTTTAACATATTTAAATCTTTGAGAGCTGTAATTTGGCATGTATGATACTATTAGAGAGAAAAGTTTAATGTACACTTTTTTAAGCATAGACTCAAACAATCAATTTTAGTTATTCATTTTTTTCGTTCAAAAAAACTTACTTTCGTTTCACGTACACCGTTAATTGTTACACAAAACAAAACATATTATCGCGACGAGAATTAAATCGATCTTTTTATCGAGGGGTACCTGTATAAACTTTCGACGAACTTTTTTTGTCTTAGAAAATCATACATGATTCGTATCACGAATCATATATGATTTTCTGAAATCATATATGATTTTCTGAAATCATATATGATTTTCTGAAATCATATATGATTTGTATCATGAATCGTATATGATTTTTTGAAATTATATATGATTTTTTGAAATCATATTTGATTTTGAGAAATAATAAATGATTCGCGATACAAACCATATATGACTTTCTCAGACAAAAAAAAAATCGTTGAAAGTTTATACATGTGCCTTCTATAAAAAAAGATGATTTAATTCTCATTGTAATTATATATTTTTTTGTCGTTTGACAATTTACTGTTTGTGAGATATATATATTTTTTAAAGTGATAAATGAGTTTAAAAAAATATAATCGGTGGACTGAATTCATGCTAAATTAAAAGTCTTATTAAATCTCAGTAATAGAGATACACGAGCACCAACACTTTTATAAATTTGATATACTTACTTACATCCTAAATATAGAGTAAATATACAATAAGAAGTATTATTACAATAAGAAGAATAAAAATGTATTAAAACCATTGAATGAAAAAATCAATGGCTAAAAATGAGAAGTGACATAATTATAAATAGTGTGACTTTCAAATCAATGCATGAGGGCATATGCGTAAAATACACTAATATTTTTATTTTAAACATATTACCATTATTTCTGGTTACTAAATAAACAATTTCGGTGGCTTACAGTTCTTTTTCTCATCATTTTGAGTCTCTCCTCGTAGGCGTGCAAAACAACAGAGCCACTGCTCTTCGGGGCGATGGAGTGGACAATCCCTTATTCCAGATTTAGAGGAGGATCGTATAATCGTGTCTTAGTCTTAACCACCTTGGGAGTAGGTTGTACGGTATGGTACACGGTTTCGCCCGGTCTAGCAGGTATGCCCCTCCCTCTTGATCTCCTTCCATGGATGAGAAGGTTGAGTTACAGTACAGACTCCGTTGGCTTTCGCAAGGAAGCATCTCGAAAGTTTCGCCATTGATAGTTTACATATATTGATATGCATCTTTTTATGTTTTTCCAAATGCATTTTTTTAATAGAAGCATGCATGCATCTATTTTTCTTATAAAATCTGCACCTAACTTTATCTTATGATAAAAAAATTTAATGCATCTAATCTAGTTTCATAAAAACATGCATTTATGATTCAATTTTCTTTATTGACGATTTGCATCTTCTTTTATAGAATGCATCTTTTATTTAATAACTAAAATGTGAAACTTAGATGCATGGATGATGGATGTCTTGATCGATTCAAAACTACGAAGCATGTCAACGATGAGCAATAAAAAATATGGGTGCATGAAAAGTCATATGCATCTAACAATATGCATCTTGTATTTAATAACTAGTACTATGTTACGTATTCAATATTGGAAAAAGCTATCAAATGTCACATGAATCCATTGTTTTAGATTTTAACATGTACGTGAGTGGTAGGAAGTTAAGGAAACGACGTTTACGAAAAAATGAAAGAAAGAGACGTATGAATGGAGAGAAAAATAGGAGAAAGATTAGCTTATAAAATGGACGTGTGTTGTCAAAAATACCCTTAAACACTAGTTTAAATGAGTCAACCAATAAGTATACCAATTTTCTTTCTTCCAAAATATGTTACTTCATCATTTAAACCAATTTTCTTCAAAACCTTTTATAAAAGAACGTGTTTTTAAAAAGAATGGCTAGTTTGACCAAAATTAAACTCACTTGTTTATGACCATAAACCAATTCACTTGTTGATAAGCTAGTTGCATTTAATAGCATGGTTTTAAGAATGTAAGTATTATCTTATTTAAAAAGTTTAACCTATTATGCTTGTTACAAGGATACATCTAAAATTTACCTTCTAAAATTTAACTTCTGAAGTTATCTAACATGTCTCACTTTCTCAACTCTAACAATTTAAATTAGTTAAGCCCAACACAAAATAATAGTGTAAAACCCGCATGTTTTTATCATGCATAATACCCTTAAGATCGTACGTACTAGTTAAAAACTTTCCTAATATAGCATGATTACGATTACGTGTTAGGAGTTTACGTATTACGTACGTGTTAGAACACGATAAGTATTTTATATGCACGATCACGTAATAATTATTTAGCAATAATTAATCACGAACATGCGATCACGAAATCACGCACGTAATTAAAACACGAGCTATTATTAATTACGTATATATATTTATTACGAGCGTAATTAAATATATTAGATTATGGTATTTACGTAACGAGAACATTTAAAACACGAACATAAATAAACACAAACGAGTAACTAAATAACGAGACACGAAAAGTGGTACGGGAACCCCATGGGGGGTCCCTACCCGCGGCCAAACAAGGGTAATGGGCCAAGCCCATTATCAATTTTTACTAAAAGGGGGTTAATTAATTTTCACTACTCACAATTAAGTTACATAAGATTTTTAAGAAAAACCTAAAAACCCTCTTTCTCCTCCTCTTTGTGCCGCCACCTATACATCACCATACAAGGTGATTCTTTGATCTTGGATCTTGAAGATTTGTTGTTGTTCGTGTTTGTTCTTCATTCTCTTGATCCACGAATACGGTAAAACCTTTTTAAATCTTTTCTTTTAATTTAATCTTTTTATTAATTATGAACATGTGATGTTTTTATAAAAACATATTAATTAATCATAGATCTAACATGTTTTGATGATTAATTAAATCAAAGGGTCGATTTAAGGGGTGTTTTGTTTTGGCCGCAGGCTGCAACCGACCCCAAGGCGGTTTCGGTTTGCTTAGCCGACCACCACCAAGACCATATGGTCTTGGTTGGTGCGTGTGGGTCCCATGGCAGCAAGGGGTACCCCGATTTGGTTCGGGGTACGGTGTCGATTCATGTCCGGTTCATGTTTTTAAGCTTAGATCCGGTTCATGGTTTATGTTAGTTTTTTTATGTTATGAACTTATGTTAAAATTAAATTAATAAAGATGTAATTAATTTAATAACATGACTTAGGTTATTTAATCATTAATAATCATGAAATTATTTTAACCTAAGTATTTATATTATTAAGACTTATAATTAATTAATTATTTTAAAAACCATGGATATAATTAATTAATTAACATGACTTAGGTTATATTATTAATATTTAATAATACATATTTTAACATAAGTATTTAATATATTTAATTAAAAACATGTTATACTTTAATTAAATATTATAACCTATAGTTTAATTAAATTACATGAAATAATTATTAAACTATACAATATATCACATGACTTAGAAAATAATCATGAAAAACACTTAGGCTTATATACTTAGCTTATTTAACCAGCTTATTTCTAATTATGGAAACTTTCTATTTTTAGAAACTTAATTAAATAAGGCAGCTAATCTATTTATGGAAACCAACTATTTTTAGAAACTTATTTAACTGGGGCAGCTAATCTATTTATGGAAACTTTCTATTTTTAGAAACTTATCTATTTTAAGCAGTAAATCTATTTTTGGAAATTTTCTATTTTTGGAAAATTTCTATTTTTGGAAACTTTCTATTTTTGGAAACTTTCTATTTTTGGTAACTTTCTATTTTTTGGAAACTTTCTATTTTTGGAAACTTTCTATTTTTGGAAACTTTCTATTTTTGGTAACTTTCTATTTTTGGAAACTTTCTATTTTTGGAAACTTTCTATTTTAGGAAACCTGCTATTTTTGGAAAGTTACTTATTATTACACAGTAAGTATAATAACACATGAAATATCAGAAATACTTAATTAGAATGAACAGAATATGAGATTTAACACAGTTTAATGCTTTAAATAGTAAAACATAGTAAGAACATATAAAATAAGCTAAGACATGACATAAAACCAGTTATGTATTTAGTAAGCAGATACTTATTTCATGTACGTATTTTTGTAGCACTAGTGTTTCGGAAGTAGGATTTTCGCAGTTCGTCGTTCTCGTTCACTGGACATAAGGTACGGATTCCCGTCCTTTCAGTATGGACATTCTTTCCTTATTAGGATTTCCCCGTATGCAGCCAACTGTTTTCCCGTAGTATAAGTATGAGTTTGATTGCTTATGTTTAAATATGATTACCTATAGCCATATACATGCATGACCAGTTTCACCTAGTTATGGAGGTACCATAACCATAACATTAGAGGCACTGATGTTATGACTTCACCACGGCGGAGTGATTGCTCGTGGCGTCCCTTCAGCTTTTGGCCATTTATTTATATTTATCATGTGGGGCGTATGGGTGCATCCTAGTTACATGTTTTTATTCAGGAATTCATGGTGAATGTGGTGTGTGCCTTGCATCCTTCACAAGGAGCTGATCCCTCCTACCCATAAACCAGTATATTAAATTAGAGGCAGCCCCTCTAATTTACATGATGAGGTCACCCCTCCAATTATTCATGCACGGTGGATTTTCATGACCTATATTGGCTAACGGTAAAATATGACAAACAGTTTTTATAAGATAAACATAAGACTTTCAAACTATAAACCAGTTTTATTAAGACTTAACCAGGTTACTCGGGACTTAGTTTTCTTCCGCTGTTATTATGTTATATGTTTATCCTATTCATGCTTTATGTACATCCGTGCACTGAGCGTATTGCTCAGCCGTTTTCCTTTTCTATGTTCCCAAAACGGCAGGTACTCAGGGACGCTCGTAGACACTAAGAGTACGTGCATATGGACTGGAAGCTGTCTAGCCTTCTTTACATTATGCATTTCCTTTCTTTTGATACTTATGCTTTGGACATTGTTTAGTCCTTTTCCTTTACTATACTATGTTTGTGTGTGATGAGCTTTACTTTTGGACTACCGATGTTTGATTCCGGTATTTTCCTTTTTATGGTCAAGTAATGTTTAGACATTTTACCTTGTATGCTTTGATGACAGGCCATAATTACTGTGATATTTCCATTTCCAAAATGGGGTGTTACAATTATGGTATCAGAGCCAAGGCTTCGACCTGTAGGCTCTCAAATATGACCTGTGATTAGTGGGTAGTCACTACGGTCTTCCTAGAACTGACAGTTGTTTTCATGCATTCATCATTTTTAAGCATACATATACATGTCATTGTTGCAGGGTTTTTGACTAAGTAATGGTTGGTACAGGACTGGCCCTATTTAGTCGTATGCGTTTTATCGAAACTTTTAGATTTGGGACCGACCCATAGGCGTCCCCTCATAATGTCTTTGTTTTGGGTGAACTGACCAGAGGCGTTCACTCTCGAGCATACAAAAGTTTTCATAAAACTGCATCATGCATTCATACACAAAATTTTCTTGCATAAAATTTTTCTCGTGAAATTTTAGTATAAATTTTTTTTTTCATGTATGTATTTATATTTTATGTTTTGAACTATTTAATCATATGTTTTATGTTATACTGTCAGATGGTTCTCACACGCGAACAGGAGCAGCTCAATGCTGCAATTCAGGCTGCCATGCAAGCCTTGCTTCCTCAACTGAGGAATGACATCCGGGCTGAAGTTCAAGCTGCCAACAATCAGCAGCACAATCAGCCACCTCCTCCTCCTCCTCTAGTGACATTAGCAGTATGGCTGGAGAGATTCAACAAGCTCCGCCCTCGAGCTTTTAAAAAGACAGATAGCCCCAGCGATGCTGAAAGCTGGTTGGCTCACATCGAGAAGATTTTCAACGCTATGGGTTGTGACCCCGCATACAAGGCGAGGTTGGCATGCTATCGGTTCGAAGGCGATGTACTCAACTGGTGGTTAACATTGATGCAATCTGAAGGTGGTGATGAGTGGGTTGCTGGTTTGACTTGGGCTCAGTTCAAGGACAGGGTGATGGCGCAGTTCTTTCCCAAGGCTGAGCAGGACAAGCTCAAGAGAGAGTACCATGGGATCCGTCAGAGAGCTGGAGAGAATAGCAACGAGTTTATGCAGCGCTTTCTTCGCTTGGCTGGTTTCCTTGGTGCGGCAGCAGGTACTCCTGAAGAGCAGGCACATCACTTCAGATGGGCTCTTCGCACATCGGTCGCAAACAATCTGGTGTGTGCTACGTTCAATACTGTAGCACAAGTGGCCGATGCAGCACGGAAACTGGAGATGCTGCAAGAGAGGGATGAGTTCGGGGAAGCTGAAAGACTCGACAAGAGGTAAACCTTCGTATTCAAGCGGTGACCAATCCATATACTTTCCATATGTCAATTATTCATCTCTTTAACCGTATCTTCCAGGCCGAAAACTGGGGACCGGTCTCAGCCGGCTACTCAGCAGCAGCCTCATCAGCCCAAGGGAAACGGTCAGACTAACGACCGTTCTGCTACGGATAGGCGTGGCGGTAATGACAATTACCGTAACAACGCCGGGCAATCCAACAACAGCAGGTCCTAATACTTTCGAAATTCCTTATGTTTTATGTTATAACTCATATTCTGACACTTTAACAAACTTCTACCAGGAACCATGGAAATGGTAGGGACCAGAACCAGAGAGGTTCGCAGCCTAGCCGTCCAGCTATCACTGGTATTCAATCCTACGATTATCCGCTTGTCCTTTGTACCCAACTATCATGTCTTATGTGAAATGTTTTTATCAGGTCCTCAGCCAGCCAGAGCACCTGCTGGAGGATACACTCATCCTCTTTGCTCTACTTGCCACCGTAGGCACCCAGGACCATGTCGCCGTAATACTGATGCGTGCTTCAAGTGTGGTCTTCCTGGCCATATTATGAAGGATTGCCATAAGGACGAGATGGAGGGTACATCGGGACATGCTGATACCAAGCCGCCTCCTACTGCCGGGCGTGTCTACACGACATCTCGAGACCAGGCCAACAAGTCTACAGGTACCATCACTGGAATCTTGTATATGTATGGTCGCGCTGCATGTGTTCTTTTCGATACGGGTGCTACTCACTCGGATATTTCTACTGCTTATGCTAAGAACATTAGGATGCCTCCTTTGCCACTAGAAAATAGGCTTACTATTTCCACGCCTTTGAGGGACTCTGTATTAATCAGCCATGTATACAAGAGTCTTCCCCTAGAATTTGATGATAAGGTTCGACCTGTCGACGCACTTCCGCTAGACATGAATGACTTCGACATGATTTTGGGCATGGATTGGCTATCCAAGTATCATGCTACCATAGACTGCCATTCATATCGAGTTATCTTCGGTGATGTCAATGCACCAGAGTACATTCATAATGGGTTCATACCCGGACGATCTGTACAAGTCATATCCACCCTGCAAGCGCGTGCACTACTGTCACATGGCTGCGAGGGTTATCTAGCTACGGTTCACGACATGGATGCTGAATCTCCATCGATTCAGGATCAACCAATAGTGTCGGAATTCCAAGACGTGTTTCCAGCAGAACTTCTGGGCATACCACCTGCACGAGAAGTGGAATTCAGTATCGAGCTGGTTCCAGGAGCTGAACCAATCTCCAAGGCTCCTTATCGCATAGCTCCCATAGAGCTGAAGGAGCTGAAGGATCAACTGCAAGAACTTCTTGAACGAGGTTTCATTCGACCGAGCGCATCTCCATGGGGCGCACCGGTCTTGTTTGTTAAGAAGAAGGACGGCAGTATGCGTCTTTGCATAGACTATCGCGAGCTCAACAAGATTACCATTCGGAATAGGTATCCACTGCCACGCATTGACGATCTGTTTGACCAACTCCAAGGGGCCAAACACTTCTCCAAGATCGATCTTAGGTCAGGCTATCACCAGCTACGGGTCAAGGAGCAGGATATTGTTAAGACTGCCTTTCGTACCCGTTATGGCCACTACGAGTTTGTAGTTATGCCATTTAGCCTGACAAATGCTCCAGCAGTATTCATGGATCTGATGAATAGAATCTTCCATGAATTTCTGGATAAGTTCGTCATTGTTTTCATCGATGACATCCTGATTTTCTCAAAGTCCAAGGAGGAACACGAAGACCATCTTCGTACGGTATTACAGATTCTTCGCCAGAAGCAGCTGTATGCTAAATTCTCCAAGTGTGAGTTCTGGTTAGACAAGGTGGCATTCTTAGGTCACATTGTATCAGCAGAAGGAATCACTATGGATCCAGCGAAGGTTGAGGCCATTACTAAGTGGCCGAGGCCGACATCGGCGACGGAAGTCCGCAGTTTCTTAGGCTTAGCTGGCTATTACCGTAGGTTCGTGGAGAACTTTTCCCGCCTAGCACTACCATTGACCAAACTGATGCGGAGAGGGGAGAAATTCGTCTAGACTGAAGATCGAGAGAAGAGCTTTGAAGACCTGAAGCAGAAGCTAGTATCTGCACCTATTCTTACTCTACCATCTGGTACGGGTGGATTTCAAATCTACAGCGATGCATCAGGGAAGGGACTTGGCTGTGTTCTCATGCAACATGGGAAAGTGATCGCGTACGCTTCACGGTAGCTTAAGCCTTATGAAGAAAATTACCCCACGCACGATCTGGAACTTGCTGTAGTCGTGTTTGCATTGAAGATATGGATACACTACTTATATGGAGAATCATGTGACATTTTCACGGACCACAAGAGCTTGAAGTATATCTTCATTCAGCGTGAATTGAACATGAGGCAGAGGAGATGGTTAGAGCTGTTGAAGGATTATGACATTAATCTACAGTATCATCCCGGAAAGGCAAACGTAGTGGCAGATGCTCTTAGCAGGAAGTCCGGAATGATCAACGGCATTACAATCGAAGAGGAAGTCATCAGAGACTTGGAGCGACTAGACATCGAGATCATGGTACGTGGACAGCACGGTTACTGGGCGAATCTTAGAGTAGAACCCGAGTTACTATCTAAGATCAAGGAAGCTCAAAAGGATGACGGAGAAATCTGGGCGATAGTACAAAATTTGGAGAAGCAGACAGAATTCAGAGTAGATGCAGATGGTATCGTATGGCAGGGCACTAGACTTTGTGTTCCTGATGACCATGAACTTCGGGAAGCTTTGTTAGCTGAAGCTCATAGCTCCCCATTCTCGATACATCCTGGTTCAACTAAAATGTACCATGACATCAAACAGTACTTTTGGTGGAGTGGTATGAAACAGGATGTGGCCACTTACGTCTCCAAATGTCTTACCTGCCAGCAGGTTAAGATCGAGCATCAGCGATCTGGCGGTCTCCTTCAACCGTTAGACATCCTAGAGTGGAAGTGGGATAAAATCACCATGGATTTTGTTACCGGTCTTCCGCCTACCAAAAGGAAGCACGATGCAATTTGGGTTATCGTTGATCGACTTACCAAATCAGCTCATTTCTTACCGATCCGCAAGGAAGATCCGGTAAGTAAACTCGCAGATACGTATAGACGAGAGATCATGAGACTCCACGGTGCACCATCCAGCATCGCCTCAGACAGAGATCCTCGATTCACTTCGCGCTTTTGGAAAAGTCTGCAGAAAGCTTGGGGTACACAACTTAAGCTTAGCACGGCTTTTCATCCTCAAAAGGACGGACAGTCGGAGCGAACCATTCAGACATTGGAGGATATGTTGAGGTCATGTGCGCTGGAATGGACGGGTGATTGGGACGAATACATTTGTTTGGTGGAGTTTGCATACAACAACAGCTGGCACGCAAGCATCAAATGTGCCCCATTTGAGATGTTGTATGGCAGAAAGTGTCGCGCCCCAATCTGCTGGGATCAGGTTGGCGAGCGAACACTCGAAGGACCGGAAATCATTGAGATGACAAATGAGAAGATCGCAGTAGCCAAGCAGAAGATTCAGGAGGCACGGTCACGTCGAAAGAGTTACGCCGATAAGCATCTTAGGGATTTACACTTTAACGTAGGAGATCACGTCTTCCTTAAGGTTTCGCCGGCACGTGGTGTTAGACGCTTCGGGATTAAAGGGAAGCTCAGTCCTCGTTTCATCGGACCGTTTGATATCATTGAACGAGTCGGTGAAGTATGTTACCGATTGGCGTTACCTCCGCAGCTTTCGCACGTGCACAATGTGTTTCATGTGTCCTTACTCAGAGGGTACCAATATCATCCCCTTCACATGGTTCAGTATCCACTGGAACAGATACGTGAAGATCTCACTTTTATAGAAGAACCCGAACGAGTTCTTGACAGACAAGAACGAGTCAGGAGAAAGAAGACGATTCCATTCGTCAAACATCTATGGAGGGATCATACCGAGCGGGAAGCCACTTGGGAAACGGAGGAGTCTATCCGGGCTTCTTACCCTCATTTCATATTTTGAATTCGGGTGTGTTCTTATTTTCCGGTTTACTTTATCTATAATTCGGGGACGAATTATTCTTTTTAGAGGGGAAGAGTTGTAAAACCCGCATGCTTTTACCATGCATAGTACCCTTAGGATCGTACGTACTAGTTAAAAACTTTCCTAATATAGCATGATTACGATTACGTGTTAGGAGTTTACGTATTACGTACGTGTTAGAACACGATAAGTATTTTATATGCACGATCACGTAATAATTATTTAGCAATAATTAATCACGAACATGCGATCCGAAATCACGCACGTAATTAAAATACGAGCTATTATTAATTACGTATATATATTTATTACGAGTGTAATTAAATATATTAGATTATGGTATTTACGTAACGAGAACATTTAAAACACGAACATAAATAAACACAAACGAGTAACTAAATAACGAGACACGAAAAATGGTACGGGAACCCCATGGGGGGGTCCCTACCCACGGCCAAACAAGGGTAATGGGCCAAGCCCATTATCAGTTTTTACTAAAAGGGGGTAAATTAATTTTCACTACTCACAATTAAGTTACAGAAGATTTTTAAGAAAAACCTAAAAACCCTCTTTCTCCTCCTCTTTGTGCCGCCACCTATACATCACCATACAAGGTGATTCTTTGATCTTGGGTCTTGAAGATTTGTTGTTTGTTCGTGTTTGTTCTTCATTCTCTTGATCCACGAATACGGTAAAACCTTTTTAAACCTTTTCTTTTAATTTAATCTTTTTATTAATTATGAACATGTGATGTTTTTATAAAAACATATTAATTAATCATAGATCTAACATGTTTTGATGATTAATTAAATCAAAGGGTCGATTTAAGGGGTGTTTTGTTTTGGCCGCAGGCTGCAACCGACCCCACGGGGGTTTCGGTTTGCTTAGCCGACCACCACCAAGACCATATGGTCTTGGTTGGTGCGTGTGGGTCCCACGGCAACAAGGGGTACCCTGATTTGGTTCGGGGTACGGTGTCGATTCATGTCTGGTTCATGTTTTTAAGCTTAGATCCGGTTCATGGTTTATGTTAGTTTTTTTATGTTATGAACTTATGTTAAAATTAAATTAATAAAGATGTAATTAATTTAATAACATGACTTAGGTTATTTAATCATTAATAATCATGAAATTATTTTAACCTAAGTATTTATATTATTAAGACTTATAATTAATTAATTATTTTAAAAACCATGGATATAATTAATTAATTAACATGACTTAGGTTATATTATTAATATTTAATAATATATATTTTAACCTAAGTATTTAATATATTTAATTAAAAACATGTTATACTTTAATTAAATATTATAACCTATAGTTTAATTAAATTACATGAAATAATTATTAAACTATATAATATATCACATGACTTAGAAAATAATCATGAAAAACACTTAGGCTTATATACTTAGCTTATTTAACCAGCTTATTTCTAATTATGGAAACTTTCTATTTTTAGAAACTTAATTAAATAAGGCAGCTAATCTATTTATGGAAACCAGCTATTTTTTAGAAACTTATTTAATTAGGGCAGCTAATCTATTTTTGGAAACTTTCTATTTTTAGAAACTTATCTATTTTAAGCAGTAAATCTATTTTTGGAAACTTTCTATTTTTGGAAACTTTCTATTTTTGGAAACTTTCTATTTTTGGTAACTGTCAAATTTTTTGGAAACCTTCTATTTTTGGAAACTTTCTATTTTTGGAAACTTTCTATTTTTGGAAACTTTCTATTTTTGGTAACTTTCTATTTTTGGAAACTTTCTATTTTTGGAAACTTTCTATTTTAGGAAACCTGCTATTTTTGGAAAGTTACTTATTATTACACAGTAAGTATAATAACACATGAAATATCAGAAATACTTAATCAGAATGAACAGAATATGAGATTTAACACAGTTTAAGGCTTTAAACAGTAAAACATAGTAAGAACATATAAAATAAGCTAAGACATGACATAAAACCAGATATGTATTTAGTAAGCAGATACTTATTTCATGTACGTATTTTTGTAGCACTAGTGTTTCGAAAGTAGGATTATCGTAGTTCGTCGTTCTCGTTCACTGGACATAAGGTACGGATTCCCGTCCTTTCAGTATGGACATTCTTTCCTTATTAGGATTTCCCCGTATGCAGCCAACTGTTTTCCCGTAGTATAAGTATGAGTTTGATTGCTTATGTTTAAATATGATTACCTATAGCCATATACATGCATGACCAGTTTCACCTAGTTATGGAGGTACCATAACCATAACATTAGAGGCACTGATCTTATGACTTCACCACGGCAGAGTGATTGCTCGTGGCGTCCCTTCAGCTTTTGGCCATTTATTTATATTTATCATGTGGGGCGTATGGGTGCATCCTAGTTACATGTTTTTATTCAGGATTTCATGGTGAATGTGGTGTATGCCTTGCATCCTTCACAAGGAGCTGATCCCTCCTACCCATAAACCAGTATATTAAATTAGAGGCAGCCCCTCTAATTTGCATGATGAGGTCACCCCTCCAATTATTCATGCACGGTGGATTTTCATGACCTATATTGGCTAATGGTAAAATATGACAAACAGTTTTTATAAGATAAACATAAGACTTTCAAACTATAAACCAGTTTTATTAAGACTTAACCAGGTTACTCGGGACTTAGTTTTCTTCCGCTGTTATTATGTTATATGCTTATCCTATTCATGCTTTATTGTACATCCGTGCACTGAGCGTATTGCTCAGCCGTTTTCCTTTTCTATGTTCCCAAAACGGCAGGTACTCAGGGACGCTCGTAGACACTAAGAGTACGTGCATATGGACTGGAAGCTGTCTAGCCTTGTTCACATTATGCATTTCCTTTCTTTTGATACTTATGCTTTGGACATTGTTTAGTCCTTTTCCTTTACTATACTATGTTTGTGTGTGATGAGCTTTACTTTTGGACTACCGATGTTTGATTCCGGTATTTTCCTTTTTATGGTCAAGTAATGTTTAGACATTTTACCTTGTATGCTTTGATGACACGCCATAATTACTGTGATATTTCCATTTCCAAAATGGGGTGTTACAAATAGATTGTTTATTTTCGGTATATGCTTGCTTGTGTTATTGGGAGAACATCCCCCCCACACCCATATTTAATATAGTCTTCACGTATCAATCCACACCATCCATCATAAAATGATCTAAGGGCTGTGATTAAACCCACCTTTCTTATAACCTATCTTTATTTTTCAAAAAAAAAAAAACAACGGATCGACCTCATCTCCCACCTCCACCACAACAGCCTCCACCTAAACGCCGACCACCACAACAACCTCATCTCTCACCTTTTTCTGGCGACCACTACAACAAACCCACCTTCATCCCGCGACCACCACAACAAACCCACCTTCTTCCCGCAACCACCATAATAAACTCATGTTTTTCCGGCGACCTCCACACCAAACCACTCTTTTTCGACAATCTCCACTCCAACCCACCTTTTCCATACATATATGATGTTGATGCCGATGTTATTGAAGATGCATATGTAGTTGTTGTTTGTAATATAGATAAAGTACATGCTATGATATTTGATGCACACCATGTGTTTGATGAAATGACACAATGATAATCACATGTGATTTAGCAAGTTCTAAGTAATGAATGAGCATTTTTATTGAATTTTGTTCTATTTTTGTAGTTGATAAGTTGATTACAGAAGTGGGATTTTTATAGTTGATAAGTTGATGTGACTCATATATGAGTCGTTGTGACTCATACATGAGTCATAGTGACTAATGTATGAGTCACTCTGACTCATACATGAGTCACTATGACTCATGTATGAGTTAGTGTAACTCATGCATGAGTCAGTGTGACTCATACATGATTTATACTTCTAACACCTCCAATTTACATTGCGCAGCGGAAATACACAATTGGGTGCTAGACACAAGCATCATCACACAAGGTATATTGAACGACTCAAAAGTGAGACGTTTACACATAAATATAAACAAGATTTTCATAAAAGGTCTAAAACATAAATTTCATCCCATAATTGTACTAAAACGACACTAGAGTAAAGCGTTTAGTTCCCATAGATCTCGACCAACAACCAACAAGTTTAGTACAGTACATCAACATAAAGTAAATTGTTCAACAACAAAGGGTAGAAACAGTTTTTAGACCAAGATTCTTCCAAAAGCGAAGCCACAACCTCCACAACAAAGCTCCATGCTCCATCACTTCCTATTACCTGAAATACATGCATAAAACGAGTCAACAATAATGTTGAGCGAGTCTATAGGTTTATCAAATCACATTTGAACACAAGAAGAAAATCAATCATAATCATTTATAGAATTGTCGTACACACAATCTATATTCAAGGCAATAATAATAATAATAAACATTGTATTTAAGCTCATGACACCGACCCCTTAACCAAATAGTCACCCACGCCAAATGCCGAGATGACTAGAATAAAACAATTGCCCCTCTAGGGTATCAGTTGCTAGAATACCACAATCTTATTCACGTAAAATTATCCTTCCCAGCGGGTTACTCAACGTAATGCCCTGGTCTCAGATAGGGTGGTCAACCTAATAGTACTATCATTAGATTAAGCGGCTATTCCCGACTCACAACATCAAGTCAGAAGATAGTTAACGGCTCATGAATTTAGGGTCTTTAGCAACAAGTTACTCAATACAATGAAATCAACTTTAGGCAACATTCGGGTCTAACAATTACTCATGACTTGTGTTCATTTATTTTCAAATAGCATGTATCCCCCTCGCGGGTATAAAACATTTAGTAGCTAGCATAAAGAGCGAGGCTACAGACTCACCTTAGTATAAGAGATCTAGCGAGATGATCGTCGATGATAATGGATGCCTTTCAAACACGAGAACCGCTACCTATCAAATAAGGCGCGTTCATTAATAATGACTTGAGAAATAAATCATATATATATAACATCAAACTCAAACTCATAAAACCACAATACACTCGAGAGTAAACGATATAAATAACTTCATTATACTTTACTACACATTTACTTTACCATTTTATACTTTTAATAAAATCCGCCGGTACATACTACATGTACTAGCTTATTTACCCCTTTTAAACTCGTCAACCGTTAATGAAACGACTCGATAAACTAACTTACTATATATACAAAGTCCTCATACAAGATTATCAAATAAAATTACTTTTAAAGTCCTTTACCCGACTCATTTTCAAACTACAAAATCCGGACAGATTTACGTTAATTTTTCATACAACCGTTTTAACTTATTTAAACAACTCCGTTTACAAAACTGACACTAGGGTTTTTTAGTAAACTCAACCTCTAAGGTAAACACCTCATTATCAGTAGGTTACGTATTTCAAAACTTCTATTTAGTGTCCCCGAGATTCGATCCAAATATCTACAACAACTATTTGTAGTGCCGATACTCGTCTCCCGGTACACGATCATTCAAAACATCATAACATCGTGCTCGTTTGGAGCTAGAAGCTCTACCTTATATCAAATCGGAGCTAATAAAATTATCTACAACCCTAGGCTATAAGTTAAGCCATTTTTAAAACATAAAAATTCGGATTTTACTGTTTACTTACTGTTATAAAATGACTACCAAAATCTTGTACAAAATCAACTTTTTGATCCAAAATCAACCATTGAAATGTTCATTCCTTTACCCTAACATCAACATATATGAACCATAACATCTAAATCATCATCAAAATTAAAACCTTTAGATCAAAATGAAATTTTTAACAAAATTCTTGCAACAATCACCATTGATCATGGCAAGAACACCATGCATGATCATGGTTTCTACCTACCAACATCAAAAAATAAAAATGCCTTGCATGTAAGAATTTCTTATACCAAAATGATCCTTGATCAATTCTAAGAGTGGGTCTATGATTAGTTTAGCTCAAATCATCCTCAAAATCAAGTTAAATTTGAAAATGTATGTGTTTGTGTGGGTGGGTGGTGTTTCGGCAATATAGAGAGAGAAAGAAGAGATGGTGAAAATTTTTGAGTGGAAGAAATGTGAGTGTGTGTTTGTTTAAGCTTTATATATAGTGGTTGAGGGACCTTGGTTGCAATTTGGAAATAGTTGTGGCTCAAAATGAAAATAGTTAGCTAAAAAGCGAGAAATAATTATTAGTCAATTTTGAAAATATTTACGGGGCTCGGGTTTCATGAAGATACTTTAAAAATTTTAAAACGTACCTCAAAAATAATAATATCGACTCTCGACTCGACTTAACACGTCATTTAAAATAAAACTTCAAAAATGACAAAAATCGAACAACTGACAATAAAACGTAAAATATTTGGCATCCATCGACATCACGCTTGCTAATACTCCCTATACTTATTAAATATAAAATATAAACCTTCCAACATCGGTTTAAACTTAAACCTCCAAAAATAAATATCGTTCAAACTCATCCAAAAATTCAAAAAGAATCGTAAAATAAGATTAAGCAATGACCTCGGTTTTGGGTCGTCACATCCCCCCCTTCTTAAAAGAAGCTACGTCCGCGGCGCTTAATCCTTCCTAAACAAATGAGGATACTTGTCCTTAAAGAAATCCTCACGTTCCCACGTAAACGCTGGCCAACGTCTAGAGTTCCATCTCACCTTCACAATCGGAATTCTACTATGCTTCAACTTCTAAACTTCCTTATCCATTATCTCTACATGTTCCTCTATAAAATGCAACTTATCATCAAGTTGAATTTCCTCCAATGGAATCACCACATCCCTTTCAGCTAGACACTTCTTCAAATTAGACACATGAAAAGTATTATGAATAGCCTTAAGCTCATCAGGCAATTTAACTTATAAGCCACCAATCCAATCCTTTGGATAATCTTAAATGGTCCAATATATCTCGGGCTCAACTTTCCTCTCTTTCTAATGCGTATTACTCCTTTGCATGGAGATACCTTTAGCATAACCATGTCTCCTATTTCAAACTCCAACGATTTCCTTCTGTTATCAGCGTAACTCTTTTGTCTACTTCTGGCAGATAACAAACGCTTCTTGATTTGCACAATCTTTTCAGTCGTCTCAAATATCATTTCAGGCCCAGTCAATTGACTTTCTCCTACCTCACTCCAACACACTGGAGATCTACACTTACGTCCATACAAAGCTTCAAATGGAGCGGCTTTAATACTAGCATGATAACTGTTATTGTACGAAAATTCAACTAATGGCAAATGCTTATCCCAACCATTTCCAAAGTCAATCACACATGCACGAAGCATATCCTCTAACGTTTGAATCGTTCTCTCACTTTGTCCATCAGTTTCCGGATGATATGTTGTACTCAAACATAACTCCGTTCCCATCGCTTTCTGCAAAGACTTCCAAAATTCTGAAGTAAACCTACTATCACGATCAGAAATTATCGACAAAGGCACACCATGTCGACAAACAATATCCTTCACATACACTGTTGTTAACCTCTCCATACTATATGTCTTCTTCATTGGCAAAAAGTGAGCAGACTTAGTCAATCTATCTACAATCACCCATATCATATCACTACCATTTGCAGTCTTTGGCAAACCTGTCACAAAATCCATATTAATCTTCTCCCATTTCCACTCAGGAATCTCAGGTTGCACTAATAATCCAGACGGTTTCTTATGTTCAGCCTTCACCTTCGCACAAGTTAAACACTTATTAACATACTGTGCTATATCTGCCTTCATATTCGGTTACCAATAAACTTTCTTAAGATCTTGATACATCTTGTCCGATCCAGGATGTATTGAATACTTCGACTTATGAGATTCATTCATCACCAAATCTCGCACTCCTAAAGAATCTTCCTCAGACGGACACAATGGTAACCAAATCCTATTCTTAAAATACCTCAATCCATTCGACCTTACTTCAAACAAAGGTTTCAACATTCTACCCAAATTTTCTGCCTCAACGGTCTCTTCCTTCAAACCATTAGTTTGGGCTTTCAATATCTCTTCTGTCAAATCAACACTTTCCATCATTGTCAAAGCTCTAACTCTTATAGACTTATCTCTTTCCTTTCTACTAAGTGCATCAGCTACCACAGTCGCTTTACCAGTATGGTAACGAATCTCGCAGTCATAATCACTCAGCAACTCAACCCATCTCCTTTGCCTCATATTTAATTCCTTTTGATCCAAAATATACTGCAAACTCTTATGATCAGTGAAAACCACACACTTGGTTCCATATAATTAGTGTCTCCACAGCTTGAAAGCAAAAATTACAGCCCCAAGTTCTAAATCATGCGTAGTGTAATTCTCTTCATGCTTCCTCAATTGTCTAGATGCATATGCTATTACTTTCTCCCTTTGCATCAATACAGCTCCAAATCCTTTATGAGACGCGTCACAGTACACTACAAAATCCGTAGATCCTTCTGGCAAAGACAATATCGGCGCAGAACACAACTTATCCTTCAACATACTAAATGCAGATTCTTCTTCCAATCCCCATTCAAACACTCGATTCTTTTCTGTAAGCTTAGTAAACGGCTTAGCAATTAGCGAAAACTTCTCAATAAACCTTCTATAATACCCAGCCAAACCAAGAAATTGGCGAACTTCAGTCAGCGTCTTCGGCACTGACCAATCCTTAATTGCCTCAATCTGAGCAGGGTCCACACGAACACCTTCACTATCAATCACGTGCCCTAAAAATTGCACTGATTTCAACCACAATTCACACTTAGAGAATTTCGCATACAACTTCTCCTTCTTCAACAATTCCAAAATCTTTCTCAAATGCTTCTCATGTTCCTCTTCACTCTTGGAGTAAACGAGAATATCATCAATGAATACGATAACAAACTCATCCAAATACGGCTTGCATACACGATTCATCAAATCCATGAATACAACAGGCGCATTTGTTAACCCAAAAGGCATCACTTGAAATTCGAAATGTCCATATCGAGTACGGAAAGCTGTTATAGGAATATCTTCTTCCCTAACTCTCAGTTGATGATACCCAGACCTCAAATCGATCTTCGAGTATACACATGACCCTTGCAACTGATAGAACAAATCATCAATCCTCGGCAGTGGATACCGATTTTTGACAGTCAATTTGTTAAGCTCTCTATAATCAATACACATTCTAAAAGAACCATCTTTCTTCATAACAAACAAAATAGGCGCACCCCACGGCGACGAACTCGGTCTAATAAATCCCTTAACCATCAATTCCTTCAATTGATCAGATAATTCTTTCATCTCAGATGGAGCTAAACGATACGGTGCACAAGCAACAGGCGCAACACCCAGCACTAAATCAATACGAAACTCCACTTCACGATGCGGCGATAATCCTGGTAATTCCTCAGGGAAAACCTCAAGATACTCTCTAATCACAGGCACATCCTCCAATTTCCTTTCATTCACACCATCATTACTTATCAGTGCAAGAAACACATCACAACCTGCTTCTATATACCTCATCATCTTTAAACAAGAAACAACTCTCAAACTAGAAGTACATTCATCTCCTTTCATAGTCAATAACCTATTCCTTAGCGGTATCTGAACTAATTTTCTCCACAAACAATTACTGCACCATTACCAACTAACCAGTCCATCCCAACAATCACGTCAAAAGATCTTAACTCTATGGGCATCAAATCAATACTAAACACATAATTACCTAACTTCAAGGAACAACCTTTCAGTATAGAACTAGTGCTTACAACCTTACCATCAGCTAACTCCACATAATAACTAGTTGTCAATCTCACTGGTTCTCTATCTAATAGCTGACTGAATCTAACATCTACAAAACTTCTATCGGATCTAGAATCAAATAACACACTAGCATAACAAGCATCAAGTAAGAACGTACCAGTCACCACATTCGGACCTTGAGGTTTGTCAGCATCTCCCACGACATAGGCTGGAGCAGTAATCCCAGCAGCAACAGCAGCAACATTGCCTCCCTGTCGTATGCCAACCCTCGGACAGTTTCTTGCTTATGTCCACGGCCTCCACATCTAGAACAGTAAACTACCTTGACAGCATTGGCCCCAGTGGCTACACCCTTGTTTCTACAATCTTCCATCTTATGTCCGACCTTCCCACACTTGTTGCAAGCAGGTGGACAATTCCCAACATGATACAGATTACACCGACCACACTTTGGATTCACCTTGTTACCTTGATTTCCTGTAGCAGCACGAACATCATCATTCCTTCTCAAATTATACTGCTGATTCTTATTTGGTCCTTGGTTATTGTTATTACGATAACCACCTCGATTCTGCCCTTGGATTGAGTGTGCAGCTTCCCACTTTCTCTTATTACCCTCAGCAATACTATCCTTTCGATCCTGCAGCTTTACATCCATTAAAGCATGAGCCATTTGAACAACTTTATCAAATGACTTGGGTTTCGACGAAGTAGTTTCTCCCTTGATATTACTAGATAAACCCCTAATATACTGCTTCATCTTCTTACGATCATCCGCAAAAGCATCAGGACACAACAAACATAAATCAGAAAATCTCCTTGTATAAGCTACAATATCATTGTTCCTCAGCACCAAATGCCTCAATTCATCTTCCAACTGACCTAACTCTTCCTCAGGACAAAACTTAGCAGTCAACAGTCCCTTGGTCACAGTCCATGTTCTAGCATTAGTTTCAACCAATCCTACAGTAGCTACTAGACTATTCCACCAACTCAATGCATCATCCTGAAAAGTAGCTGCAGCAAATTTCACCTTACTAGCTTCTGAACATCTACTGATTTCAAAAGTACTTTCAATCTTTTCAATCCACCTCCTTAATTCCAATGTACCACCAGTACCACGAAATTGGGTAGGTCCACATTTCATGAAACTAGCATAAGAACATTCCTTCTGAACCTGCTGAACAACAACATTACCTCCAACTTGTCCTGCAACATTTCCTCCTGCTTGTTCATCAGCATTACCTCCAACCTGATTTTCAACATTCCCTCTAACCTGACCAGCATCATTCCTATTCTCAGCCTCTTGGTTCCTCGCAGCACGTTCAGCTTCTAAAGCTCTAGTAATAGCTTGCTCAATCATGGTATTAACAGTAGCAGTCGTCAATTTAGGCGGCATGTTTACATGAAACTAACCAAACAACAATTTAGTAAAGTCAGAAAAATGCCTCCCAACTCCTTCTTGTATAACCATAACAGAAAAAGAACAAGTAAGTATTCATATCATGATAAGAAGAAGGATTTCTCTATCAAGATGTAATATGGATACTACATGCACCAACAACACAATTTACAATGAATCATTAACCAATTCACACAAGAACTAATAAGACAAATCATAAGTCATGAAGGTAATTTGGATTGCTTTGGAAAATTTCCACAAAATTGTGACAAGTAATGTCACTACAATCCTTCATCACAACAAACTTAAAAGTCATTAAGTTTCATCATAAACTATAGTACGAGTCTACATAAGTTCTATTACAACAAGGCTAAATAAAAACAACATAAAGGACTAAACATCAGATCCCCGCAGCTTCTTGTACATCGGCTCGTCATCACTGCTGCTATCATCCTCAGAATCTTCCTCCACTTTTTCCTTCCCCTTTCGACTACCTCCTTCACTTGGCTTCACCAAAACTTGAGCTTCAACCTGATTCGGCACATCACGAATCACAACACCTTGACTAGGAAAAGATCTCACCGGCAAACCCCACGCATCCAACCTTGTATTCTTTTCCAGCTCCCTACGTAACCTTTCAACTTGCCCACTCAAATTCAACACCATAGATCTTAATCTAACAACTTCATCCATTTCCCTTGCCCTAACAAAGTATGATCTCCTCACACTACCAACAAACCTATCAAACTTTTTCTCATTCTGCTCAAACCTGCTAATCACACGGGTCTCAACCAAATACCTTTCAAACAAAGACCTATCAAACTTCTTAAGAAACCAGAAAATATCATCATAAGACCTAGGACCTGGACAATAAACCTTAGGAATACCATCATGAATAGATCGAGCACTACTCGACTCAACAGGAACATCACCCCTAGCAATTGCAATCCTAGACAAACTGCTAATATAAGCATCACAAGTAGGAGTCGAAGAACGAACAACAGGTCGCTGACAATCTAGAACAGTCTGTGGCACAGCATTAACCCTTGGAACATAACTACCTTGTATCAACTCAGGCTCTGTCTGACCAACTACAGTAGGTGGAATCCCATCATCTAAAAACTCAAAAGGCTCCTCATCGTCACTAGCACCAAAGTTATCTACTTCCTCACCATCCACTACATTAGTCATATCAATCCATCCATCCTCACGAGGTAAACCAACCATTTTATACAATTATAAGGGTTTAAGGATACTTAAGGTCATCGTTAATAAAATAATAGTTAGTATGCAATGCTCATGCAAATGTCATACGTAATCCATGTATGCAACACAATGTAAATGATGTTTATGCAATGCTCGCAAAAAAATAAATATGATACTGACAAGCACTCAGCGTACTTTCAATAATTCCAATACAATATCGTAGTATTTACTTAATAAATACTTGGTAAATCATTTCAGTTATGAGGGATACATCTACAATGCAAAACAAAACTAAAAGTGATCTTACCGGAGCGTTGCAAAGGAGTTGTGTGCTTTCGAAGAACAAATACTTTCGACACCAAAGTTATAGTTTAGGACAATTTTCAAAATCGACCCAATTCTCTATAACTTGCAGCTCTGATTACTAATCTCTAACACCCCCAATTTACATTGCGCAGCGGAAATACACAATTGGGTGCTAGACACAAGCATCATCACACAAGGTATATTGAACGACTCAAAAGTGAGACGTTTACACATAAATATAAACAAGATTTTCATAAAAGGTCTAAAACATAAATTTCATCCCATAATTGTACTAAAACGACACCAGAGTAAAGCGTTTAGTCCCCATGGATCTCGACCAACAACCAACAAGTTTAGTACAGTACATCAACATAAAGTAAATTGTTCAACAACAAAGGGTAGAAACAGTTTTTAGACCAACATTCTTCCAAAAGCCAAGCCATAACCTCCACAACAAAGCTCCATGCTCCATCACTTCCTATTACCTGAAATACATGCATAAAACGAGTCAACAATAATGTTGAGCGAGTCTATAGGTTTATCAAATCACATTTGAACACAAGAATAAAATCAATCATAATCATTTTTAGAATTGTCGTACACACAATCTATATTCAAGGCAATAATAATAATAATAAACATTGTATTTAAGCTCATGACACCGACCCCTTAACCAAATAGTCACCCACGCCAAATGCCGGCATGACTAGAATAAAACCATTGCCCCTCTAGGGTATCAGTTGCTAGAATACCACAATCTTATTCACGTAAAATTATCCTTCCCAGCGGGTTACTCAACGTAATGTCCTGGTCTTAGATAGGGTGGTCAACCCAATAGTACTATCATTAGAATAAGCGGCTATTCCCGACTCACAATATCAAGTCAGAAGATAGTTAACGGCTCATGAATTTAGGGTATTTAGCAACAAGTTAGTCAATACAATGAAATCAACTTTAGGCAACATTCGGGTCCAACAATTATTCATGACTTGTGTTCATTTATTTTCAAATAGCATGTATCCCCCTCGCGGGTATAAAACATTTAGTAGCTAGCATAAAGAGCGAGGCTACAGGCTCACCTTAGTATAAGAGATCTAGCGAGATGATCGTCGATGATAATGGATGCCTTTCAAACACGAGAACCGCTACCTATCAAATAAGGCGCGTTCATTAATAATGACTCGAGAAATAAATCATATATATATAACATCAAACTCAAACTCATAAAACCACAATACACTCGAGAGTAAACGATATAAATAACTTCATTATACTTTACTACACATTTACTTTACCATTTTATACTTTTAATAAAATCCGCCGGTACATACTACATGTACTAGCTTATTTACCCCTTTTAAACTCGTCAACCGTTAATGAAACGACTTGATATACTAACTTACTATATATAGAAAGTCCTACTACAAGTTTATCAAATGAAATTACTTTTAAAGTCCTTTACCCGACTCATTTTCAAACTACAAAATCCGGACAGATTTACGTTAATTTTTCATACAACCGTTTTAACTTATTTAAACAACTCCGTTTACAAAACCGACACTCGGGTTTTAAAGTAAACTCAACCTCTAAGGTAAACACCTCATTATCAGTAGGTTACATATTTCAAAACTTCTATTTAGAGTCCCCGAGATTC